>JAAGAY010132106.1:0-25343 GCA_011801015.1 Ardeotis arabs | reverse complement strand
TCTTTCCCTACACAGTAGGAAACCACCTCTGTCATCATCCACATTCCTTATCACACGGAAAAGAAAAAATTAAAATGTGTAGGGAGAAAGGGGGATCATGGAGGGGCCTTTAGTCATGTCAGAAATTAAGGAGAGAAAATTTCAGCCTGGGGCAGTGCCACTGAAGGTCATTGAAGTTACCATTACGGCCAAAACAGACTCAACTTGAGGAAAACTATTATTATTAAAACCAAAGCAGGATAACGAGAGGGAACAAAAACAACTTCCCCCCTACCCCTCACCTCTTTCTGGGTTTAACTTAATTTCAATTCTCTCTCCCTCCTCCCCACCCCGAAGGGCACAGAGGGGAACAGGGAATGGGGGTTGGGGTCAGTTCCTTGGAAATTGGGAAAAAACCCAGGTGTGGACACCAGATTCCTGCCTGCCTGCAACCAGGAGGAAGAGGAGAACGAGCTGCAGGAGGAGCTGCACCAGGGGAGGAAGGCCAAGCCAGAGGAGATCGAGATCACCTTCAGGTACTGGGATGGCTCCGGACACCAGCGCACGGTGAAGGGGAACACGATGCAGCAGTTCCTGCGGAAAGCACTGGACATTCTGCGCAGAGACTTCAGTGAGCTGCAGTTGGCAGGGGTGGACCAGCTGGTATACATCAAGGAGGATCTGATCGTCCTCTACCACCACAGCTTCATCGTCACCAAAGCCCGGGGCAAGAGTGGGCCACTCTTCAATGTCCACGACAACATCTAGCTGCTGAGCAATGCCACCGTGGAGAAGGATGAGTTGCACGTGGGGAAGATGGTGCTGCGCAGCTGGTACGAGAAGAACAAGCACATCTTCCCCACCAGCCGCTGGAAGCCCTACGACCCCGAGAAGAAGGGAAGAAGCTGAAGCGAGGGGCAGAGAGAGGGAGGAGTGGGCCCTGTGGGCCTTGCAGGCCTCACCCTCTGGCCTCCCACTGGGCAGCCATCTGGGTCAGACTCGGCCTGGCCAAGAGAAGTGAAGAGAGGAGATGTGAGGAGAACCTGAGAAGCATCTGCCTGAGCCAATTGTGAATAATTTCTTGTGAGAGGAATGGCTTGCAGAGGCCAAGGTCAGTGAAGAAGGAGGGGGATCTTCTGATCTTCCCAAAGCACAGTGCTGACATCTGACAAACAAAAGAAAAACAGCCTGTGGTGAATGAAAATGGGTCTGTGAGAAACAGTAAGCAATTTTTTGTTATTTTATAGGAAACAGACAATTCATGAGGGGATGTTGAATGTCTGACCAAGACTTCAGAGACAAAGCTACAGCTCTGCCTGCAACTTTTCACCACTGGGCAAAACCAGAAAGTGCCCTGAGCTGCCCCGATGTGGCTTCAACCTGGTTTAGGACAGAGCCGAGGCTGGTTATGGCCATCAAAATGTATAGTTTCCCTCCTGGCAGTACTATTAAAGCAGAACTGTAATAACACAACGCCAAGGACTCTTCGAGGAACAGCAGCCATCATCATAACCTTTTGAACAAGCAATCACCTCCACGTTTATATGAAACGCCAAATTCAGCACAAGCCAGATCAGATAAGAAACTGAGTCATTCCAGGAAACAATGTCACCCTTCACATTAAACATAGGGTGTATCTTTCTTTTATAGCATCCAAACCTATCACAGCCCCATACCTCGTATCATCCTGCCACTAAAACGTGCCCACGGGCAATAATGCTGGCAAGACCACATGGCAGTTTCGTTATGTACGCACGGGGTATGTCCTTCTCTAACCTCAGCCTCTCTTCTAGAGTTACTCCAGCTGAGCCCCAGCTGGCTGCACACTCTTCTCTATCTGCAGCTCTTTGATGACATTCTAACCATTAAGTATAAATTGAGACGCATGCCTGCTGTGCTTGAGATGGGCAGGAGATGTCCTGTGAGACGGAGCACATCCCTCTGCAGGCAAGGACTTGCTGAAGGATTTACAGTGATTCCCTTCAGGAGGGAGAGACACAGATAATGAAGTTGGATGGATGGCAAGGAGCTGTTTCTTGGTTAAAGGTCTTGCTTCTCTTTCACGAAAGCCCTAACATCTGTGTCCTCCTGGGCTGCCAGCACAGATCAGGACTCACACCATGCCTTCTTCCAAGGAGGAAACATCGCATCAGGTTTGACTTGCTGTATCGGAGCATGAGGTTATTGTCTTTGATGATAAATCCTGCCCTGGGAGATGATCCATGTGATCCTCAAACTGTGTCTAACAGCTATGAGGGGAAGGGAAAGGTCCTGCCAGACAAGACAGGGGGTTGTACATCAGACAGGGTGTCACCACCCTTACCCGCTGGTAGCGTGGGCATCATGACAATGCTCAGAACAGGGGAAAGTGTCGTGTTTGGAAAGCTCAGCCAGGCATTGTGGACAGTGTCCTGGCACACAAGGGTGCTTGGCCAACTTGTGACGGGACAGGGCAGGTGGAGGAGAGAGTTAAACAAGAGGCAAAGAGGGTACGCTACAGCAAATGTACAATTGCCTCCTCTTCCTCTGTCCAGGCCTATGGTGGGATCAACCCTGAGGTCCCACACTGCAGGTCCCAATGCTGGGGTGAAACTTAGCAACCAGAGTTTCCAAAGTCCCAACCACATGGCAGTGTGGGCAAGAACCATCCTGAAACCACCAGCCACAACAAAATCCATCATATAAACTTTGTACCTGAAAACATGAATGGATGCTACATGTTGCCCTGTCTCTTCCCCTGGCAACACCATCTCTACCAGGATGAAGGTCCATTTTCTGGCTGCTTGGTGATACAGCAAACATCCATATACGCAGAGTTATCTAAATTACAGAAATCCAAATGCTAATTGATTCTAATGACAGCTGCATTAAGTGGGAAAATGCAGGCTGCCCCCACATTAGAGCTGTACGTCCCCTTCTTGCGCTCTACACAAATACCACGTTCATTGCTTCACTTGTCTGGAAAGCCAGATTATCCCCAACCGATCCGAGGAATGATGCTGGGCTCTCCACACAGTCAGTGCTGGCAGCCTGGTGCCTTCAGCATGAGAAGAACAAGGGCAAGAGCAGGGGACATGGCAGGGAGACACACGATGCCCAGCATAACGTGATGAGAAAAAAAAGCATGCAGAACTGTTTATGTTTTAATACATTTGCAAAACAAAATAAGATAAATAGGGTGGGGAGAAAAATTATCTCAAACAGCCGCAAGAAGTGACAGAAGTAATCTGAGAACCACTCCAGGAAGTTTCTGACAAGGAAGTTACCAACAAGAGAAAGCATTCCTAAGGACCTGGAGTTTTTCCCCTAGCACAAGATCCCCAAGAAAAAAAAAAAATCCATTGAAAAACAGATAATTAGGTTTAAATTAATAACCACTAAAGAAAATAAACACAATTAAAAGTTTGCTCCCATTTACTTCATAGATTTCAATATTTGTGTGAGGCCCTGCTATAGCTAAAGCTCTCAGCTTTCTGCCTTATAAATTAATTAAATGTGACAGAAAAGCACAAAGCAGGCCAAAGACTAGCGCAGAAAGAAATCTTCTTGGGAGAGGTGTTAACTTATCCAGAAAGCGTCAGGCAAGGGCAGTGACAGGGAGCTTCTCCCCAGGCTCTGAAGCCGCCTGCAGAAGCGGCTCTCCTGCATTAATCCCTAAAGCCCAGGAGATGGAGCAAACCTTCAGCGCTTCGAGGATTTCCTACAAACATTTTGGGACTGGCTGGGCCACAGTGGAGGCTTCTTACCCACCCAGGAGCCACGCAACCTTGCTGCGTGCAAAACATTGCTGCAACGTTGCTCACGTTTCAGCTGATAAATCCAAGATCATAAATGAAAAGTCAGTAGAAGCCTTCAAGAGTCACATCACTTATTCAGTCACCTTGGCCACCAAGTTTCCCACAAGTATCCTGGGGTGAATTTTAAAGAGCTGTGATCTTTAAAGGTTTGCCTGTGCTCGGGGAGGGGGCTCCTGGCCTGAGCCTCGTCCCTCCACGGTCGCTGTGCCAGAGCAAGGTCAGCCTTCTGCAGGGCTTGCGCCAGCTCCCACCGGAGTTTGTCCTCCCACATCTCAAGAGTATTTTTGTTCAAAACAGCAGAGAAAAAGCAGGCAATTAAAAACATCAGGCACGACTTATTTTAGCACAGTGCCCTTTTGCCTTTTTAAGGAATCCTGGCAAGGACTCTTTTTTCTTCTTCATCCGTCAACTAAAAGCACTCAGAAATGCTCCATTACGTATGGTTTTATGCAGGATTTTTTCTCCCCTCTCCACACTCATCATCATCAGCATGTTCTACCTTCTAAAGAGAGGCATTTGTGACCCTGTTAAACTGAACCCTGTGGGTGTTTTACATTGGTGTTTCACGTCGTTCACCTCTTAGCTTTGTTCTGGATCATATTAAATAAGAATTTCTAAATATTTCTTCAAGCTGGAAGGGGTAGGAAGGACTTCAGAGGAGTACGGGAGGCAGGAAGGCTCTTCTCTTCAATGCTGCTGGTCAGTCGCTAGATGTCCTCCGTAATCCTGGTGAGGAAGGGCTGTGGGTAAACAGCAGAACACACAGAGGAGGTAGGAATTAAAAAAAAAGAGCACAGGCAATTTGTAAATTGTGAACAAATATGATAATAATTACAACTATATCTTTATTACCTCTTCAGCTGCATTGTACGGAGCTGGTCTCTGTGAACAGTTGTGCACGCGCATCAAAATCTCACTCCAGAAATGCAGTGCAGCCAAGTAAGAAGCCAGAGGTCTGCAAAAGGCAGAGTTTGGGATCCTGGGGAACAACTGGCAAAAATCAGGTGTTGCACAAGCTGTGCAGCATTGCCAGCACCCTTGTTGGTGACAGACAGGAGGTCCCACAGGAACGCTGTGACCTCAACTCTCCTTCCCTGTGCCACCCAAGGCCAACCCCAGCCCTTTGCTACCTACCCCAGGCAACATCTGAAAACGAGAAGTTCTTATTCTCTCCTCTTCTGGGCCTCCTCCTTCACTCTGTACTTCCAGCCCTCTTAAAAGTTTTGAAGAGCAAAACTCTTGCAGGGCCAGGCACGCGGAGAATGACAAGTGCTGCACCTGCCAGGCTACCACTCTTCAATATCCAGCTTCTCCACAGCTTAGCTCTTATTTACTGGAAGCTGCAGTCAGGCTCTGAACTCTGGCCCTAGAGGATTTATGCCCAATATCCCCAAATACAGCAAACAGGCCTCAACCCATACCACCTCAAATTCTCATCTTCCCAACACCATCATCCAAAATCGTCCTGGTCTGCTCAGAGTAAGCCGCGAGGCCAGGACGAGTGCCATCGTTGTGCCAACATGGATGTGTCAGACTGAGCTAAGTCCTGAATGCTAACAGGAAAGCCAATACAAAACTCAATGGCTACAGCATTAAAATAAAGGAATGCAAACCACACTTTAAATGGGGCACAGACCTTGTCACACACCTCATTTCCTTTTTTAAATGAAAAGCTTAGAGAGTGCTGATAAATAACTGCCAGCATCCACTGATACCATGAGTTCTGGGTAAGGTATTGGACTTTGTACCATTCAGCTTCCTGCTCAAAACACTGGTTTTTAACAGCAGCATGATTCAGTGAATGAAGAACTTGCGAACAGACAAACCTCAACAACTACTTGGAGAAATGGAGAAATATGATGACATGGGTATTTTTACTGTGCACATCTGCAAGTTCTTATTAATACCTATTTTCACCAGCAACCCAAAAATAAGCATAAAATTCAGTACTGGTTAAGCTTATGGATGCCACAGAAAATAGGAAATGAGAAGTAACTCTAAAGAGTGGAGAGCGAGACTGAATAACCTCAACTGCTTGGTGACCAGGGTGCAAAAGCAGTTGTACATCTAGAAGCCAAGTCGCTCTTCCAGAAATGTGAACATCTCAGAGGGCACAAACTCAAAAGAGGACCCAGCAGATGAGCCACACAAACCCCAAGAGCCACGCTTCAGATGGGAAAAGGTGCAGCAATTTTTAGGTATGAGGATAGATGAGCAATAAGTATTTCCAGAAACTTGAGGCCACCTCTGTGCATCACTGCCAAGCTGAGGCTGGGCAGCAGATCCAGGGAGAGCAACCCTTCTGCAGGGATGCTGCACGAGCCCAGCTCGGCTCCCTTGGGGCAGCTGCGCTGGAGAGGCCCCTGCAAAGGCGATGAGCACCACTTCTTCATCCCCTTGCATTGTCAGAAATTCAGACTTACAGATGTGTTTTGGGAGGGTCTGAACTGCCCCAGGCCAAGATTCCCCCATCTGAGGCCACTCTAAAGTCTCTTACTTTAAAGCCCTGAAAAAAACACACACTGCAACTTTTTGAAGCACTCGAGTAGAAACAGGAGGAATGCTGAAGTGGTTTTGGTAGCACACTTTTCAGTTTATTGACCTATACAAAATAATAGGTCTAAAAAATTCAGAAGTAGTAAAAGAATAAGCAAAAAGAGCTTTCGCATTTCTAGAAGGCTATACAAATATGCAAAACCAAGGAAATAAGTTATTTTTTATTTTTTTTGTTCGTTTAATTCCAAATCGCGACTCTAATAATACAAACGACTAAGTACCAGCTTAACAAGTGTGTCCTTCTGTATATATTACATGCTCTGGAATATTGGTAAAAAATGTCAAAAAAGTTTATCAGAAACTTTTCTATTCACAATATGAACAAGGAGTAACTAATCCTTTGTATAAAAGAAAAAAGAGCACCATTTATGGAATCCTGAAGCACAGTACAGCTGAGAAACGAGAGAGATTTTACCGTATGCAAACGAGTCATTGGAAATCACGTAAGATAACCCATGCCAATTTGTTCCTACAGATGGATGACGTGAGGTAGGTTTATCCCTCTTAGATCAAGACTGCAGTCGTACTTTTTTCCTACACAAATGGTTTCGTGAAAAATGCTGTTCTGTCACTTAGTGACTTTGCAACGCACCTGGCAGTTCAGATGACTCGCGGTACAATCCTAATGCCCCTCATTTTAAGGCACCCACTTGGCTGTTTGTGTTTGCATCCACCTTAAAATACTGGCCGTTACAATAAAATTGTTTGCCACGTGATCGCTGGAGCTCCCCACTGTGGATCCTCGATTCACTGTGGCAGAGCAAAACGTAATCGTCACCTGATGAACAGGGGTCACTGTGCAGCCACCGTGAAAATTTGCCTACTCCTCCACACAGTGAAGTTGTACCATGGAAAGGTCATTAAATGGGAGGTTATTAATTATACTTTATCACGGAAAAGAGAGTTCAAAAGTTTGCTGCTTCTGTTTCCAAAACCCACAACTGCCTATAGTTTTACGTGACATATTGTGTCAGCAAATTCTTCTCCTTCCAGAACTTGCTTGTGGTGCTAACAAACACTCTTAACAACACCCCCAAAAACAGATAAACTCATTCAAACCTCCATAAAAAAAAAAATATCCAGCCTTCCTTCAAGTAATGTTCCAATACTGATTAAGTCACCTTTTGCCTCACTCACACACACAGTATCCATCCTTCACAAGCTTATGAAAGTCCTTCCAGGTCATCATAAGCCATGGCAGAATAAATTTTAATTTCTTCTTCTTTCAGACATCAGAATTGTGCTCCTAGAACTCCTGGTTTTTCCATAAAAGTCTCCTTTTCACATTTTTTTTTTTTCCTCTGAGGTTTGCCTTCAACACCTTGCATTCTTCCAAAAAAGTGCTTGCTAAATATAAATACTTCAACCAAGTGCTGCATCTAATCATAGATTAAACTGTGGCTTGCCCTTGCTCTTGTAGGCTTATCTGATTCAGAGAGAAATGCCATTCATGGTAAGACTTTGTCATTTTGCTACAGTCCCTCTTAACGCTGAATTTAATCTTTCCCAGCAAAACAGCCTGCTTCCTTTTTTTCATTCGTTCTGGAAGTTCCGCCTGAGATCTGCCTCGGAGTCACAGCATTTTGTGCAAGGCACGCAAGGGTACGAATGCGGGGCTGCAGGCGGTCTACACGAGCGTCCCGGGCTTTGAATCCTCATGCCAGAATAATCTCTGCTCGTTGCTGTGCAAGTCTTCTTCCAACCGGCTCTCATCATCGCCACCCAGCTGGCTCGTCTCTGCATACGCTCTGTAAGAGAGGCACAACATCAGGGGCCAGCAAGAGCCAAGTGTCTTCCCCAGACCCCCAAGTGCTGCACAAACTCACACAACCCCCCTCGGGCTTTAAGCAATGCTGGTTATTGCAACTTCATCCCGGCGTAATTTGGATCCAAACACGAACCCAGTTTTCACGCTGTAATTAGTCAAATTGCGTGCAACAGGATCTCAGCTGTTCAAAATTGTCAAGACTGCAGGGTGCATTGATTGCTTGTTTGCCATAATTGCATTAAATTAGAAAATAAAACAGATGAATGATCAGAGAAGTCATTCACAATATGGAAAATTAATAGGTGATAAACCTCATTTAGATAAAGCTGCCAAAATAAGCAGGCTTTTCAAAGCCCAATTACAGGAAGTTAAGAAATTAGTAGAAACTGTGTTTTTAAACACTGTTACTGTAGATTTTTACATCGCTGCAATAAAAAAAGCTCATGGCATTTAACTTAGAAACAAGGATCTAGCAGAAGCCTTTGTATCTTTTCTTACACTTTCATTTATTTTAAAACAATCAAAGTTAAAAATTCAGTAGTTTCACACAAGTCAGCCTGGCAGCAAGCTCACAATGCAACCCATGAAGGAGGCAGCACAAACTTGGAGTACTTACTACAGCTGGCTATGCTTAGCAGAAGCGTACTTAAATGTGATGGCATTTGTGGGGGCAGAGCCGTTCCCCTGGGCAGGAGGTCTCTGTCCTCACTGATAACGCCAGCAAACGATAGCAGAGAGACTGAGAACACCACATAGGAGCAGCGAGTGCGCTGCAGGAACTTCTGCCAGGACAGAGTGGACCCTGGGCTCCCCGCACTCAGGAGAGCCCCCATGAGCAGGGCAGCTCCGCAAGTAGCGCCACATCCCACCCAGTTCCTGGGTTAAGCTTTGCCAAGCCAGGTGTGCTTGGCAGATGGAGTATCACCTTTGAACGCCAGCACTCAGACACGTGAGGCTGAAGAGAGGTGTTTCCTTTCCTTGTTTTTCCATAAGTTTATCAGCACAGGCATTACAGCTTCAGAAACACAACAGGACTGGGTATGCTGGACTGCTGATGGGGTGCAGGAGAGACCTCCACCCTCTGAGTGAGAGGGGACTGGGCTCAGCACCCACAACATCGCTCCAGGCATCACAGCCACAGGGAGTAGATCATCTTCAACGGTCCAGCATCAGCCAGAGGAAAAGGCTATGCAACAAATGAGTTCATCCTTACTATGACTTTCCTTGAATATTTGTGGTACAGTTAGTGGTGGTACAGCTGGTCTGCTGGACCCGCTCTCACAAAATCAATTTCATAATTACTCTTCATCCTAGCCCTTTGAAATCAAGCTGATTTTCTCAGAAATTTTAACAGCCTGTGAGATACAGGAGGAAGGGCAGAAAGTCTGGATATGCTCCACTCACCTGCTCTGCAAAGGAAGGTTGCCATAAACATTCCCATAACAGCTGGCATAAGAGGAATGAGACAACGTATCGTAGTCAGAAAGTCCCAGTGCAAGCGGGTTTCGCCAGTTCCCAGCAGTGTTTGCAGAAGATGCTGGAATTTAAAAAAAAAATTACAGCAAATTAGATCTTTCTCCAGCTAAATCAGCTGAGACACGTGAGGCAATTCTCATTAGCGATCTCTACGGGTTTCTGCAGGACACGCAAGCACACAATGCAAACACAAAATATGATTTACAAGCCCTGTAAAAGCACTGCGCGGGTGGCATTTCGGAGCTAGAGAATCTCATAAAAAGACTTGCTCACCCAGTCAGTGACACTCACTGTACTGTATTTTGGAAGCCATCACAGCAATTGCATTTACACGGCACAAAGTTTTGCACATTGCTTCTAGATGGGAAGCATGCCTATTTGAAACCCATATGGCTCTTTGTGCTTCTTCGGACTACTGCGCTTACAAAGAGGAAAAGGCAGTTTTACTCATGGGAGAAGTCAACAAACAAGCCATTCTTCACAAGCATGGAACAACTAGATCCTATCCAGTTTCTCATCTACCTTTCAGGACAAAGCTCTAGCCTTGCTTCTACTCTGCTAGCTTCAGAGAGGAAGCGAGGAGGCAGAATTTGCTGCACAGCAGGGACTTAGAAAAACTTTTAGCGTAGAAGAAATCAGACATTACCCGAAGAGAAAGATGACACCCGACTGCTAGGAGAACATGGCACTGACAGACCAGCAAAGCCCAAACTCCTTTGAGATCCTCTGTCAGACTCAAAGCCTGCCTGCAGGCCATGACCCTGTTCCTTTTGAGAGGAGGCACGTTGGTACCAACCACGGAGATGCTCTGCTACTAAGGCCTTGTGAATGTTTTTGGTTATATGCTCCGTTTTAGCAACTTGCTTCCTTGGAAGCCTTAGGGTTGCGTATGGGTTGTGCGGTACTCTGTCCACTTCATCTTCATGGTAAGACCTGAATTCCCTGTAACGGTCATATCCGTAATGTGCCGATGAGCGATAGGAAGGATTGACGCTGTACTGTCCCTCCGTATCGCTCTCATAAAGATGTCCTCCATTGTAATAAACGTCAGATTCCGTGTATGGGGAATATCCAGAAATATAGTAACTAGAGGAAGGCTGCTCCTGACTTTTGTGGTAGACACCATTGCGGACATCCTTCTGGGCAAGATTTGGCATACTTCCTGAACTTGCAGCAGACATGTTTTGTTTCTTTGACCGTCTTCGGCCCCTGGTCCTGTTGTCGAGTGTCTGAGTAGTATAATACGGATTGGGAGTCGGTGTCACACAGTAATATTCTGTGCTTGACTGGCTCGTGTAGGATGATCCATCATCAAGGATCTCAGTGCTGCTGCTTCGCTGGGACTTCGAGAGCGTGAAGGCTGCCTTTTCAGCAGGAGTCTCGGACAACAGGTGCGTTTGGGATTCCAGACTTCCGCTGCGCTGCCGGCGATGATGTGGGGAAGCATCTGGCCTGAAACAACAGAGATGTAGGTTGGTTAAAGGCAGCCACACACAAACATACACAGGGAGTTGGGGAGAGCACGCATGGGCAAGTCAGGCACACTGCCTCCCCAAAGCACAATACAAACCCAGTCTTTTCTTTCCAGAGAGGATATCTGCATTGCAAGAAATTCAGCTTGGCTGAATTTTCCATTTGCTGCAACAGTAGGAGATCTCATATAAAAATCTATTATGGTGAGCAAGGTTAATCTATGACAGGGATACATGCAGCAAAGCTCACAAACTCACATTTTGTAATGATTTACAGGAGGGCGCTCAGGTAAAGTAGGTAAAGCCTGCACAAATAACTGAGCTAGGAGCAGAACACAGGAAGATGGGTTTCCTGTGGCTCTGTCTCTCAAGTCACTATTACCCCAGCCAAGTGAACCATGAGCTCTTGACAACATTATAAGATTTACAGCACCTCTCCCTCCCCAGCATGGATTCTCAGCTGTCTAATAATGCAGGTGAGCTCATGGTGCAGCTCTCTTCCCATAGCAAGGGCACTAACTGAGATCTCTCTCCTTTATCTGGCCACTTACTTTTTTAGGACACTTGTAGGAACACACTCCACAGCAGACATCTGTCAGCTTGTGAACAAGGTTTTGTGGGGAGACCACTAGCTGATGGTCAATACAATTTTATAAGCCTCACTGTTAGAAAATGAGGCTACAAAGGAGACTTAAAATAAATTCTGGCTATCTTACAAGTATTTTTCAGAAACTTTGGGGACTTTGGTTTTTTTGTAAACAACTTTTGCTTGTTCACAAAAAAACAAAACTCCCCATAGATGCCTATCTGGAAATGACCCCTCTCCTACAGTTTTTAATGATCAGATAGGCAATACTTGTGTGCCAGCTTCCATCTCACTCCTAATTTTACAGACACCCATTTGTGGGTGCTGCTATTTACCCAGATAGAGTGGTGCTCACATAAATGCTCTCACACACATGTCACAAAGCCAGTGCAGGACTGTGCCAGAAGATGGTGGCTGATATTAATCTTGTTCCTCCAATATCCAGAAAAGGTATTTTGAGAGCCTGACCTTGCTATAGGGAAAGCTGCACGGTAACGGAACCTTTGCCCTCTTAACACCATTTTTTGCTTTTATTCTGCTGCTGCCTAAGGTGGACATCACACTTAAAACAAAGCCCCCTTACTGTAAGTGGCTGCTACTGTAGGCATTGCGTGTGAGCACAGGGGTTGTAGGCATGCTTCTCCCCCCATGGTGCTGGGGTGGCCGCTCCAGGGTTCGGTAGGGACTGCTGTGAGTCGAAAGCGGGTCCCTGTAATGAGGGAGACAACCTCAGTTAGGTTAAACATCACGCGCACCTTAAGTCTTGAAGAAACAAAATGAAGGGCAGAAAAAAAGAGGTAAGGGCATAACTGGATGTTCTTCCCTGTATAAAGAACAGAATTACTAAAAAGGAAGAAAAATCCAACTCCTTGTGGTTCAAGGGAGGTCCTCACAGGATGATTGATAGGAAAAGCTGCTGCCAAAAGACAGAAGTATGAAGCAGAAGAGGCAGAGCAGGTTACGGAGAAGCAAAGGAATCAGATTTTAAAATGAAGCACATCACAGATAAATGGTTACATATGGCTATAATTCAACTTCTGAACTTCACATGGAGGAGTGTTCTGCTTCTCTTGAGGGACGGACAAGAAAAACACAAAGACATGACACTGCCCAAAACTAAAATATTTTTAAGCATGCCTTCAACAGCCTACTCACGCAAGACACAGGCAAAGAAATATCAAGATCAGTGGGAATCCCTACCCCAAGAACAACTAGGACCAGATCCAACCCATGTAACATGATCACACAACTGTCAGTAGAGTTACTGCTATCAATGCACTCCATGGAACTGTTCTTCTAACTCAGAAAGTGCCCAAATCCCACAGACATACAGGAACCTCACCCAGTCACTGCAGCTGGCACTAATGACAGCAGCTGCTTGAATCCCAGTAACTCTGCTCTTACATGGAGAAATGCCCATCAGAACTTACATCTGCTGAAATACTGATACCATCAGGAGGGATGGGTATGGTTTGGTGTTATCTGAAGCCATTAAGCACAGTCATCGGGAAAACTACAAGTTGTTTAATTACTACCAAAAACAAACCACAGAAATGGAGATAAAGGGTGACAGTACTGGTGCACACAAACAATTGCTTAAATGCAGCCCTTCCTATTAAGTTTCTCACCCATCTCGAACTTCTTCACAAAGACCATACTACCCTACGATTTCAGAGACTGTGACAACTACTTACATACACTTATCCACACTGCTGTACTAAACAGCAAATTCAGCTCCCCTCACCAAATCCTGTAATCACAGAGGAGTGTGGAGGCAGCAGGCTCCGCTGGAGTGCCCGTAGAAAGAGGAGTCTTGGCAGGGGCAAGAGAAAGCTCATGCCAGCAAGGTGGAGAGCACAGCGGCAGCGAGACGTGCCCTACCTGGAGTGTCTGGTTTCCAACAGCTGCTCGTTTATGGATGACTTTCTGAGATGAATTCTCTCCACCCCGAGGGACTTTGGTGGAGGAAGCCTTGGAGAAAGCTGAGCTGAGCTGGGTCTCTGTGCTGGCACAGGAAGCGGTTCACCAACTGTGAAAAAGAATGTGTAATTTTGTTGGCAAAATCCTTGATATTTTTGCCCTATATGCAAATCTGTGGCCCCTAAGCAGAAACACTTTGCACTACAGAGACAAGGAGAGAAGCTGTGAATCTAGAAAGGCTCTCCTGCCTGCACCGAGCTCTCCTCCACACAGACAGGACATTGTGGAGGCTCATATGGATCTCAGCAACACCGACTCCTACGGATATTACACCCAGCCTGGGGCTGTGCCAGGTCACAAAGTGGAACTTCCTTGGGAAAACACCTGTTTGCAGCACGATCCCTCCCAGAGCCGAGCAGGCAAGCTCAGCCTCCGCAAAAGCCAGTTCCTCTCTCTCACCTTCCAGGTCTTTACTTGAAAATGACATTTCAAAAATTAGTTTTGAAATAGAACCTAGAAAGGACTGACTTCAAAAGCAACTGAACAAGCAAAGCGAACTGACAGACAAGTTTGGCTGAAGGCAATTGCAAAGATGCTGTTTTGATCCTTGTTCTCACTTTGCTTAGGGCACATCCCAGGTTCCATCAGAGCCAACAGAAAGCTCCAATTTCACAGAAATGCAGGACGAGCATCACAGAAAACTCGTTCACAAGCCAAAGCCCTGGCTCTGCTTTTACTCGTACAAGCAGGAATCAGGTGTAACTCCATTTAAAGCACCAGATGGGTTGTATAAGTCTAAAACTGGGACAAAGTGAGATCAGAATCAGGCCCTAACTGAAAAGTGAGCAATAATTTACATAATGTTTGTCCCCAACTGATGACTATCCAGTTTAAGGGAGAGGCAAGCCAAGTCCTTTCCACCTTGTGGAACAGGGCGTGAATGTGTGTGTCTGTGGGTGTGTGTGTGAAATGAGTAAGCTGAGCAAACACCATACTCATGCAAGATGCAAGCTCACTAGGTAACAGATAAACATAAACCGATCGTTAATATCTGTGCCCATTCTACTTGTTTTTTCCTTAAGTTTTATAGTAGCTGTGAGGACAGAAGGGCTGGGCAAATCCTCCCAGCTCGTAACTCCTCCAGCAGCTCACCCGCCTCCGGCCAGGTCCTAGGGATGAAGTACTTGTTTGAAATTCAAAGCCTTCAGCTCACAAGTTGGTCATGTTTAAACCAATCATCTTCTCTAAAGACGACTCAGATCAGCTCACAGAGCAGACACTTTCAGTAACTAACCTATCTGAAGACAGACACTCCTGATTAGGTTCTTTTTTCTTCTGCTACAACATAATTTCTCATCAAAAAGACACCAAAGCAGTAGGTTAAAGGACATTAAATCAAAGGAATGTCTCTGAAAATGCACACTTCATAGGAAGAAAAGAATAAGCAACATACCATCATCATAGGTTGTTGTGTCGGACAAAGAACTGCTCTCAGATGGAATTATATCATCTGCGAATGAAAACAAACGCTTTAAGTACGGGAGACCCAATATTAATTTCCAAATATCACATACAGTTTATTTTCTACAGCTTCACAGCCAGCTGCTACTTGGAACGCTCCAACCTGTATGCTTTAGTGCTCAACAGCCTGAAGACAGTCCTGCTTTGGAGTATATCATGACCTAGTTGTGTTCACCGCAGCTCAGCAAGCTACCTATGTAATTATCAAAGCAGATTCTCTTCAACTTCAGCGCGAATCAGGCCAAGATTTACAAAGGTGTTTTCCACTCAATTTCCAACAGATCTCACAGGGTGTTTTGGTGCTTCAATAGGAGTGAGGAGCCTACACAGACACGTAGATCTTGGCTGCTAGCATCTATCTCCTCTAGGTACACCTGAAATCCCACCAGGTAGGTACCTTTTTAAATTTGGCATTAACTTTTGAATGTTTTATCAGCATACAAATCCTGTTTCAATTAAATTAAATATCAATCCAGAATAATTCCACTGATTTCAATCAGGTTATTGCAAATTCCAACAACACAGAGCAGTAACTGTTGTACAGACATCGAAATTTTTTTTTTCTGTTTCTTTTACTTTTTGTTATTTATTCAAAGCACTTTACTGCATCTGCCTGTCCTCTCGCCTTGGTACCACACACTACCACTTGCTCAGAAACAGCCTGTCCTTGCTAAGGTTTGGAACAGACTAGCAGCAGAGAAATCAGGCTGGTGATAGAAATCAGCACTAGAGATAATTAACACAGGGAAAAATCTTTTCCTAGGTTGTTTCTGGCAAGACACAGCACTGGTGGGGTTAAAAAGTCTACATGAACCTCCATGCATGAAGAAAAGGAAGCAACAAAAGATGACAGTGGAAGCAACTTTGTGTATGACACCTGCTTCCTCCATCACTCATCATGAGCACACGCAGCATACGTTGCTTCCTCGCTGTCACGCTTTGCTGCGAAGAAAGGTCTGATTACAGGAATATGGTAAACAGAGCAGCTTTTCAAGAACAGCGAAACTTCAGGGCTGGCCCCTGCCCCAAGGGGACTTGTCAGACCACCGAGGATGAGTTGCAGCTCTGCTTGCAACCTGACACTGGGAAAAAGCTTCAGGGGAGCTTTATTCACATTAATTTGACCACACGGTGGTGAAATATGGAACTGGGCCCAGCGCAAAGAGGAAAAAAGCCTACCGAGAAAAAAGAAAAGCCAGTCTAAAGCTACACTGCTGGATTCATGTGGGGTCTGTAATGCTGACATACAGGGGAGCTCTGAATTTAAATCCTAAATCTGCAATTCTCTGCAAAAGTGGAAGAAACTACAGAGGAAGCAAAGGAAAGGGAGAGTGGAACATGAGGAGCAGGAGACAGTCCAGTATGTCCTTCACCTTTGGGGCTGGGATGAAAATAGCTATGGTTTAATTCAATAAATCAATTTTACTATTTAATATGTTATTTCCAATGAGTTATTCCCCAAATTCACAGATACAAGTGACACATGACTGCTCAGCCTTCTGACACCCTGTATCTTGAGCCTGCGAGTACTGTCAGCAATGGTGAAAAGGTTGCACATAAAACCAGTTACTGGAGCAGATGACAGTTCTGCTTCAGATAGACAAATACACGCTGCACTGCAAGAGTTAGGAACTGGAAGGGAATGCAGCTAACTTACTGCAGGCTGAGTATTTGCTGTCTTGTAGTCCCTACCTGCAGGGAGACCCTCCAAGACACAGAGTCCGGTCCCTCCTGGCTGTGTCCACCTTCTCGGACAGCAAACAATGATGTCATGTAAAAAATGTTGCAAAACGATGGGCTGAATGTATAAGGACCAACTCTTAAGTTGCTTGTTGGCACAACAGGACAAAAAAAAAAAAGCATACAACAGACAACACTGTGCATGGATGCTGCCTCACGGGGCTTTCACTGATACCTGTCTTCAGGAGCTTCCTGGTCATTACTACACATCACATGTTCCAGGTAATACAGGACCTCCCACAATTAATATCCAGACTGGTGAGCAAGAGACTGGAAAAACAGATGTTTTCCTCATCTCCGTCAATCAGAAACTAGCTGGGCCACATTAAATAAGTGATCATCAACCTCTCAGAATAAGCACTTTGTGATGATGGATAGCCCAGTGCTGCTGTGGTTTGTGCTGGGTAAGAATCCAAACCAAGCCCTCAACAGGAATGGGGCATGGTGAAGGCTTCCCCAAGAGAAACCTAGCAGTGCACAGGAGAAAGGTCTCCTGCAGGGAAAATACATATTGGCAAGAGGTCTCCTCTCAAGGGTCAGCAAGAGGTTATCAATATAAACAGCAGAGAAAGCTTGCATTTTCTTTCCAACCTTGCAATTTCCAGGAAAAACTACATTAACCTTGCAAACCAGCATTTCCTCTGGGACAAAGAGGAAAAAAGAAATCAATTAAACATTAGAAATTAGCCATATATATTTTCCACAGACAGGAGAAGTAAAACATCCTAAAACAGTTAGTCACTGTGGAAACAAGAACCACCTGCAACACCTGCTAGCATTTACTACTCCCAAATTCCTTCCATTGGCTTGGATACTAGTAAGTTTCCATGCTTTATTCTATGAAACAGCAAGAATCTCACCTCCCTTAAGAAAAAATAAAATCAATCACATTTCCAGAACAGAGAGGGCAAGGGTGTCTGTTTTCACTATGCTCATCAATGGTAAATGCATTTAAGTCAAAAATCTGTTTGCCACTATTTGCATTCATAAACTCTTGAACTTTGCTTATGTCTTCCTAGAAATCAGTAATTTTTAACCAAGAAACAAACTCTTTGATCCTTATTTCCTCAATCTTGTAGAAAACCTCACAGGCTCTTTTTTTTTTTTTGCTGGAACTGAAGCATCGCAGAAGAGAAGGGAGAGAGATCTTGCATGTGGCAGCTTAGACGCACAACTGCACTCAATACAGTGAATTCCACACCACACCAGTTTCGGCTGAGATGCTCCCGCCAGCCTTTCTACGTACAACACCTTCGGTCTGTACCTCGTGCTGGAATGTGTCTGCACTTGTTCCCAGAACTGCAGCTTATTCTGCCCTCAGCCTATAAGCAGTGCACTTACCGTATCAGATGCAGCAATTGCATCTCTATTTTTCTTACTTAACTGCCTTGGAGAAGATAAAAATCATACAGAGGAGATGTAAACAAAATGTGTAAGTGAGCCAAGTTATTTTTTTTGTCCTGTTTTCACCAGAACATGGGGAATTCTCTCACCTACCTGGTAGAGTAAGAGTTGATTTCTGGGTTGGTTTTTTGCCACACTTTATTCTATATTCATTTATGGAATTCTCTATCTCTTGCAGCTTTTTTACAGCATCAGCATACTCCTGCTTTCTTTTCTTCTTCACATTTTTGCAGAGGTCTGGCTCACTGGCAAGTTTCTTTGCAGCTTCCACCAGCTTTTGCTGTATGATAAAATTGCTCTCCAAGTCCTGCAAAGCGGGATCCTGCAAATTCATGAGATGAGTTACTTGCTTCTACTCTGGGCAGAAATTCTCAACTAAGGTTATTAGATAGAAGATCTGTTTTCATGGTAACGAAGTGAAATCTTGAGCAGAAAACAAAAATGGCAAAGTTTACACACAAGACAATCTAAGCATATGAAATCCTTACATCTTATTTCTCTGACAAGTGTAAGATTATGAGACCTCTTAAGAAAGGTCTAAAGTTCTCCAGCCTGGGTGACAAAAAAATAAACACCTAAATTCAGGTTTAGATCCTTCTCTTACACAAGCCAACCTGCAAGCTGTTAAACTTCTTGCTCCAAGTCCACGCCTGAAAATGGCTGTCCAAAAATCTCTCTCCAGAGAAAACAAAAATGGAATTTGAAATCACCATGCCTATGTAACAGGGAGTTGGAGGCTTTAATTAATTGTTTGTAAACACTTTGAGAGGCTCAGATGAAAGGTGCTGCAGAGGTGCTAAGCAACACATTATTAAATCTGGTCAGTAGGACTTTGTTTCGACAGCATCAATTTGCTGCAGACATGGATTACACCAGTCCTGTCAGCCAGGGCAGCGAGTTTTTGGTGAAAAACAGACACAAAGTGTCCAACACCTACTTACTTTTTGGATGATACAGCTTGCTAACAAATCTCAGAAGGAATGAGGGGGAATGGTATGTGTCCAGAAACTGCACATATCTGAACTACCATATCTCCTGAGTCAGTCTCTGCCAAAGTTCATATTAGCTTCTTGAGCAACATACAGAGCTTTTGCTTCAGTGGAACTTGCATTAAGCCAGAGATAAATCTCCTCCTGCTGTCACCTGCCACACAACTACAATCACAGACAGATGATTTTGCAAGGGGAACAGTGCACGCCCCTGCCACGTTCTGGGTTCAAACACAATCTCAACACAACACAAATCAATGCTCGAGAAAAGCTCGTAGTCATGGGTTGCCAAACAACATTATGAACCTGTTCTCCTCTAATTAGCAGCAAAACGTTCATAAAAATCAAACAGCATGGCCAAATCAGAGATTCAGGTCAGGGGATTTTAAGGCCTTTTAAAAGAGCCAACTTCCTGGCCATTTCAAAGGCAGCACGGCTGAAATAAGGGAGGTACCAGTTTAAATTTCCCAGCCTATGCAAGTGACTGTCCCAGCCGTCTCCTCTTAAACAATCAGGGAAGAGCTGTGTTATTTACAAGTTGCTTTGGCCACTGATCTGGCCACCCCACCTCTGCTGCAAAAACAAACAGCAGCGCTCACCTCTTCACTCGGGAGCAGGTTGTCATCCAGCTTGAACGCCGTGCCAACGCGTCTCCTGACCTGGGGAGGTTCCTCTCCAGCGCTCAGAGGATACTCCTTGGGCATCTTGCCCGTCAGCTCCTGGAGAACAGAGAGGGCTCCATGTGAAGGCCGGGAGGGAGAAGAGGGCTTTCGCCTGCCCCAACCTCAGTGTTAGCTGCAGTTCTCACCGCCTCTCGCAGACAGATTTTCTTCAGCTCCTCAACTTTCTGAAGCAGTTTTTCCTGAAGGAGTTTTTCTTTCTTCTTTAGTTCCGTAATTTTCTCCTTCTTTTGTTCTTCACTGACCTCTGAATCCTGAGAGCCTGAAAAATACACCCTGTATCAGAGGATTTGCAGGTAAAAGCTTTTTTTTGTTTTAGATCCCCCCAAAGCAGTCCAGCTCAGCAAAACAACTCATTATTCAAAGTGCAATGTCCAGCTCTCGTGTCATCCAGCAAGCAGGCTTTTAGGAAATCTGCACTTTTTCAAATCCCCAGTGTATATACTTGCATGGTAAGTCCCAACCTGAAAACCCACCACTCAGAATCTAAATCGATGCGTTAGGGGTATCTACAACACACTTGCTATTTTAGCTTCGGCTTTGCATTCAAGACAGACACAGGCTCCTTACTTGGGCTTCACCTTGAGGCACCTGTGTGGCAGCCAGGCTTTTACCTCCCTGCTGTTCCCCTCCTCCACAGTAAAAGGAGTAAAGTCCACTCCAGAGGTGAGATTTATTTGAAAGCGTTTGTCTTCTCTGCTCATTTTTGAGGAAGTTCAAGGCAATTCAACTCCCAGCACAGGTGCTTGCAGTTAGCCTAGATCAAATTTCCCTTGGACTTTGATATCAAACTATTCATGGACCAACAGTACATGGGTGCTTATCCATCTAGCATATTTTTATTTCCTTATTTAGTTATGGGGGGGGAAACAGCAGATTATACCATCGATGTTACTGTTTCAGATATAACTAACACATTTTCACACGTGTCACTGTATTTATGGGCAGCTAGCCCCATTTTCCCTTTTAACACACGCAAGCCCTTCTGCACTTCACTACCTTACATCTACATGAAGTATTACCTGATGAGATCAAACTGCCATTGCTGGCCATGATAAGCTGGTTCTTTGCCTCCAAGCTCACTAGCTTTGAAACTTTTGGTGTTCCCATCTCTGTCAGATCCATGGCAATATCATCCAAACTTCTGGCTGAAGGAATTTTTGCCTGAAGGAATTAAAAAAAAATAATAATCCAGCCTCATCAAGTTACCTCTAACTTCAGAACAAGGGGTCACAGAAGATGATGTTTCACACCTCATCTCACAAAATTAAGGGATAAAGCAACAGCATCACAGAGGAGCTTGCGATGCACAGGGCTGTACTGGCATTCCTCTCCCCCTCTGCCCCCAAAGCCTGAACCACCTCCGAACTCAAAATCTCTGCTGTTTGCACCGTGTTCAAAATAAAAATGAGAATGAGACAAAAGAAAAAGCAGATTAAACACAGACATGGGAATTCCCTCTTCTGTGATTACACTTCCACAGCCATTAATTGCAGGCAGGCTAAAATGGATCGAATAACAATATCGTCGCTAATAGACTGCTCAAAAAGCTGACAAAAACAATTTGTAGTTTTTCTCCAGAGAGTAGTTCATTCGTTGAAAAACATACACTGAAGGATATACAGGAAAGGTGTTGAAACTTATGCCCACAGTACAATGCCTTACAACTTACTTTGCTTTGCTTTCTGTCCAAGTAAAACTGGTGTTGACTGATTGCCATCACCCAGATGGACTTGATCAGCGAAGTGTTTGCATACCAGGTTTGCACTACCAGCCCACTCTGACCAAAGGTCCTTCTCGACACTGAAATTCTGAGGAATTGAAAAGAAATGCAATTTCAAGACAGGTCTTTGAGGTTTGAAGTCCCAAGCACCTCTCTCTCAACTAGGCAAGGCTCAGCCTTAATTTTAGAGACGTGAAAATTTTGCTTTCCTCCTCACCACCACCCAGTGCTGCTGCCTTTCCTCCCTCCAAACCTTCCTTTCATTTTACAAAGTTAAAGTCAAAGACCCCTCGGCTGAGCTCCACAACATGCAGCAGCAGCAACTGTTGTGTTTTTAATTTAGCAGTGCAATCGTGCTCCCCAAGACCAACGGCTGGGTACACTATGAACCTGGAAATTGTGAGCAGACTGCCATGGGAGCCTGAAAGGAGGGACCAGGCAGGGTGGGGGACCTGGGGGGATCAGCAGAGCATCTCGCTGCTCCTCCTGGTGCACTGGTCCTGTGCCAGAGGTAGAAAGAATGGCAACAGGAGAAGCAGAAAGGAAGGTGGAGTCAGAAATTCACCCTGGGCAAAGGTTCTTTCTTCTTGGGAGGGATCTTGAGGGGAAGGCACAGGAAAGCAGCCAGCGGGTGAGCTCCCACCCTAACTGGCAGTGCTCCTTTGGGCCCCTGAGGCTCGAGCTCAGAGGAGGGAGCATCACTGCCAAGGCAGGGGAGGGCAGAAGGTGAACAAGTCAGTCATGTCCAGGTCCTGCTGGCTGCGTTCCTGGATCTTCTACTGCACAGGCACGTTGCAGCGGCCTCTCAGGGAAGTGTTTTGTAAAGTGAGAAAATCTGGCCATACAGTCGTCCCTCTGCTCCAAGAACTCCCTAGGTGGACACCATAGGCAATATGAGAGAAGGACACCCAGAGCTGTAACACAACAGTCGCTCCAGGTTGCTCACTACAACTGTGACCTTCCCTCTGCAACATCACAGCACTACTCGTCCACCACCCACAGCCCAGATCCAGTCTCGGTCTGCCCTGCCAAACGCAGGATCAGGCTCAGTGACACAAAGCCCAGAGTAAACTCAGGTCTGTGTTGAACTCAGAGGCACCTCCCATCCCAGTCTGCTAACACGAGATGATGAATCCCCAGTCTGAGTAAACGCTCATCCTGCTGCTACAACTGCCTTCTCCAGGCTTACCTGCGGGGATCGTGCACTTCCACAGCAAATTTCTTTTCACGGAAATAGAGATTTTCCAGCTGTTTCCATTGAAATAGCTAGAATTGGGAGAAAGGAGCGGAACACTGTCATTGCAAGAATCACCAGTCTTCTACCCCAAGGTTTGCAATTTCAGCAAATTACAATTCCTGTGTATTTGCAGCTATGGCACGGACTCAGCAATAACAACATTCATAACATCAATTAAAATAAGCACATAAATATAAATACATAGGATACCCCTCAAGTAATTTCACACTCTTACAGACAATGTATTACAGATTGAGGATTTTGCCTGTGACAGCATCTATTTCCTTCAATAGCACATTTAATATCACTGCCAGAAGTTCACAGCGATCTTGGGAGGGCAGCTAAAGTCCT
Organism: Ardeotis arabs; assembly: GCA_011801015.1. Classification (NCBI taxonomy): domain Eukaryota; kingdom Metazoa; phylum Chordata; class Aves; order Otidiformes; family Otididae; genus Ardeotis; species Ardeotis arabs. Next base: position 2,144 of record JAAGAY010132106.1, on the reverse strand, counting down.
CGTCTCTCTAATTAAGTGCAAAAATCTCTATACAAAGTAGGTGCATAGACACCCTCAGTCAGAACATCTCCAGGAAACAGCAGCAGCTTCGGGAAAACCAAGACCTTTTTCTTCGGAAGGCACTGGGTGAGAGACTCAGCATGACATTTTGGAGCAGGGGTACAACACGTACAAAGAGCAGCTTCAGGAGGAAGCCACCCCACAACACACACTTTGTAAGGAAACCACAGATTTCCTGCAAAGCGCCAGCTGGGAGAAGAGATCAAAGTCAACCAGGGCTTGGCAGCTGCACCCATGGGATCAGAATTTCATACGAATCCCTTTGCACCAGCACTAGCCACCCACCCTCTGGGGATGATCCATCAGAGGTTGCATCCTCTCAGCCCAGCTTTGGCTGAGCTGTTCCCCTCGGTGGAGGTCCCAGCAGCACCACCTCCTGCCCCACCTCCAGCGGTGCCAGGGTGCGTGGGTGAACACGGAGACCCATACGGGTGTCCCCAAGGACATCACACGAAGATAATGCTGTGGAGAGGTGCAGTATCACACGCTATAGTATACAGCTGGCTACTTCTTGGAGCCAGAGCCCATGGGGAAGTACCTGAGGAACTTCCACCCAGGCTGGGCAGGCAGGGCCAGCGTTAAGTGGGAGAGATGAGCTCACAACATCAGTTATCCAGCTGAGGCACCCAGGCCACTACAGTGACCCCCTCCTTTCCCACACGAGTTTTTCAAACGCCTTCAAGGCTGCAGCCACCACACCAGAAGTCCCCAGGACACGCAACATTCCTGCTGGCCTCCGCCAAAACTCATCGTGCCGCTCTCTGACTATGGAAGAACTTCAAGTTTTGTAGAAAATTACGTATTACGCCACACTGCATTTGAAACATTCTTGACACGGATTGTAAATGAAACATAACCCAGCGCACGTGTTTGTGGGGAAAACTCTGGCTCTTTCAGCAACCTTTCCCTTTGTTTTAGTTAAAACTTCCCTTTCTAGTAATACAATTTATCATTAGATCCTGCTAGATGAAAAATGCAGCAAGGGGAAATGTCATCTCCTAAAACTAATAAGTCATTTTCTAGGAGATTGTGGAAGTTTTATTCTGCTGTACTAAAGGCACCCTGTCCAGTCATCCTACTTTCAGTGTCCTCTGTATAACTTGGTATTGAATTTTTAAATACTTTAAAAAAAAATAAAAAGAAAACAGCTCATGCAGTACGTCAAGACATTGAGCAACAGCACCCATGGGTGCTCCCTCACACAGGCACCCCCCAGCATGACCCGGGCAGCTCAGCTGCCTGCCTGCCCTTCCCAGCCCCGCCGTGCCTGCTCCCATCCCCGCACTCACCTCCCCGCACCGCCGGCCACTCCGGAAAGCGTCAAGGGCGACATGAGAAGAGCAGAGCGAGAGGTGGCCGCCGTGCCGCCATCCCTCCCCGGCAGCTCCGCTTGCCCCGGCTTCGCCTCCCACTGCTGACACACGCCTGACATCACCGCCTCTCCCGGCAGCGACGCCTCCCCAACCCACCCTTTCCCTCAGATACAGGGAAAACCAAACGGAGGAGAGAGTAGAAAAGGGTTTTTCTACGCAGGGCCTGCACCCCTTCAGAACACCGCAAGGCCTCGCTGGGGGTCGAGGTGGGAGCAAGCGTGGCGAGGGGGGCTGCAGCCGGACCCCCCCAGTCCCAGCCTCGCCAGCGTTGACTCACGCCCGAAAGCCAACAGGTTCGACCAGAAGCATCGCGCCGCGTTCCCGGCCGCCCCGCTCCCACGCTCGTAAAAAACGATGGGTGTGCTTCAAACACAACCTCTGGAAAAAAACTCGCCTTGCTGCCACTTATCGGTTGCGGGTGATGACTCCCCGCTCCCCTTTATCACTTCCTCTGGGTTTTCCGCCTCCGGACATGCTCAGCATTCCTAAGGGCTGCGGGAGAAGGGGTCACCTGTCCCAGGGGCAGCGGGGGTGAAGAGGGTCGCGTTTGGCAGGGGGAGAAAATGCAGCTTCCCCACCACCTCGAGCAGGCAGAGGGGTACACCAGCACTCCAAGGGTCTGGGTTGGACCCTTCCATGAGGAGCTGCTGGTGCAAATCCAACGCCAGTCCCGCATCCCTGATCATCTGTGCTGCCAAGAATGGAGAGAGA
>JAAGAY010132105.1:0-14151 GCA_011801015.1 Ardeotis arabs | reverse complement strand
GGGACATCTCCAACCAGATCAGGTTGCTCAGAGCCTCATCCAACCTGGCCTTGAATGTTTCCAGGGATGGGGCATCCACCACCTCTCTGGGCAACCTGGGACAGTGTTCCACCACCCTCAGTGTAAAAAATTATTTCTTTATGTTCAGTCTGAATCTACCCCCCTCTATTTTAAAACCATTACCCCTTGTCCTGTCACAATAGGCCCTGCTAAAGAGTTTCTCCCCATCTTTCCATTAGGCCTCCTTTAGGCACTGGGAGGCCGCTCTAAGGTCCCCCCGGAGCCTCCTCTTCTCCAGGCTGAACAGCCCCAGCTCTCTCAGCCTGGCCTCACAGCAGAGCTGCTCCAGCCCTCTGATCATCTTCGTGGCCGCCTCTGGACCCACTCCAACCAGTCCACATCCTTCTGATGTTGGGGGCTCCAATATTTCAATGATAAACTAATCTTGACACATCTTCTGTTTAAACATGTAGCAACTGAAAAGGTGTGGATTTATTTGTTTTTTATTTTATCAACACCAAGCTAGCTTAATTTGGTGCAACAGTTCTCATTTGTGTCTTAAAAAAACCCTCAGGAACACTTTGTTCTTAAGCACTTCACTGTCATAAATCAGTATAGCTGCACTGATTTTAGAAATGCTGCCATGATTTACATCAGCTGTAGATCCTGCTCTCCATTCTTTGCTGCTGGATGCCAGCACAACAGTTCACTGAAGTTTACTTGAATGTTTCTGATCAATAGGAAAAAATCTCCTCACTTCTGGTTTTTTTTTTTTCATGGTGAGAATTTCTTCTTTTTTTTTTTAAGATTCTAGTCCTGCAAGGTACCTGAACCCACATTTCCTGCTATTTGCAAAGGCCTTTCATTGAGTTCAGTGGGAAACTGGGGCTCTTGATCCTCTGCAGGACAGGATCCTTATAGTTGGAAGGAAATTGCCTTGCATCTTGTACAACCTGCTAATGTGCTTGTGCATTCATGCACAGCAATTGATCTTACAAGCTTCTGAGTGTTCACTGGACTTGCCATTAAACCATGAATATTTTATAGCTGCACCACTATAATAATAGTAATTACATTTGCCCTTTTACAGAACCTTTTATCTAAGGATTTCAAGGTGCCTTATGGATGTTAATTAAGCCCCATGGTCTTCTTGTGGAGTAAGAATTATTATTACCATTCGACAAATGGGGAAGCTGAGGTACAGAAAATCTGAACTTGACCTTCTCCAAGGTCATATCACAAATTCCTGCCAGGACTAGCAGATGAATTCAAGGGTCCTTGCTCCAGACTAACTGTAGTTGTTTACTTGATTTGGACTATGCCACCAGCTGAAGAAATATGTTTAAAGTTGAAAATTTGGATATTTTCCTAATATTTTGAATATTGTATTTTTTTATTGCACTGAGGAGTCAATGTCCCCCTCACAAAATAATCCACGTATCAGAAGGTACTCACTGAAATTAATTTGAGGTGCTACGTCCAGAGGACCTGATCCTATATCAGAGATGCCAGTGGAGACATTTCACTAAGTATTAACCCAGTCTTGCAGGTACCAACACAAAACTGTTAATGCCATCATGAGCTGTCAACAAGCTGTGAAGACCATAGTTGAAAGACACGTATCTCAATTGCTCTGCTAGTAGTGAAAAGATGTCCCAAAATATATCCTAATGTCAGTTCTTGTCATTTAGATGAATGAAAATGACTCACTGTGATTGCTTCTTTGATAAACTTATTTACTATGATACTACTGGCCCTTGATTGCTTTGTAAAAAAAGAAAAGTGTAATTATTATATAATGATTATATGGCTAGGCTTGTGTCTAAAATGAACATGAAAATCACCTGTTCACACAGGGAAAATGGGCACGTTTCCTGAGTGGAAAGGTATTTTTATGTACCTTAATCCAAATTGAGTGCATGCTCACAGTAATAGCAGGTCACGATAGCCTTTAGGAAGGTAAAGTTTTGGAAAGAAATTCCAGAGCAGCAAGCCCACACGCACAGCAGAAGCAAGCTGCAATGTTTTTGTGTCAGTCACAGCACTGAGGGAACATGAAATGTCTCCACTTTTCCATCTTCAGACTTAATGTGACCAAAACCATATGTGGCGTTTCCCTGCAGCTGGGGAACAGATGTGTACCAGGTTATGCAATGTGGGAGGTGGGGACAGTGGTCCCATGCCCTGAGCTGTTGCTCCCCATGGCACTAAGCTAGTTTGGGGCAGTAGAACCCACAGAAATAAGTATGTAAATATAAAATGCTCTCCACGTCCTAAAGCAAACAAAATTCTGGCTTCACAAAATGAACTGGGAGACTATCACTCACTTCTGCCCATTCAGGTTGTCCTTCAGGGAGTTCAGAGATACCTTTACCAGTTAAGAAGACACTGTAAATACCTTTAAGCTACAAGAGATTTGACTGGTCCAACCAATACCTTGCAATAAAAAGGTTTAGCCTGGTAAGAACTATTGTGCATTAATAATATTATTTATTATTTATTCTGCTTACCTTCCAAGTTTTCAGTCCAACAAACCTATGTTTTTCAGCAGAACAGTATCACAGAGCAGTGCTAGTGGGCAGAGGCATTTGGATATCATCACAAAAAAGCAATGTGCTCCTGGCCTGGGTGGAGGTTGAATGGGGATGAGTGGGGTGCTAGCACACCCAAAGTGAGCAGAAATAAAAGAAATAAAGCAAGACCACCCTTACCATAGAGAAATGCCTGGTGGAGGCAACACACCTTGAGAAAGGTGTCTTTTTTTTTTTTTCTTTATTTTTTTTTCTTCCTTGGGGGATCTATGTATGGATCCTAAACAAAGGATGGGGTTTGCTGTCCCTAGCAGGGCTGTATGAACAGCTTTCCCTTTCTTCTTTGTAAAAGGATTATTCATGGGAAAAACAACCAAAAGAAGCTACTCACTAAATCTTTGACTATAACTACTCATCTGAAATAAAACACTGGACATAGCATCAGAGTAATGAGTAATGTTCCACGGATTCTCAACAGCAACTCTCTGAACTGTACGTTGTGTAATGTATTTTAAGGTCGAGATCTGATTTGCAAACACCTCAGTATAGCCTGACAATTTCACTGTTGCCTTTTACTTATTCATTTCGACTCCGCTGCCCTACCACCTCTCAGCTTTGATGCATTGAGAGTCATTAGTAAGTAAAGCACATTTAATCTATGCTGCTGAGTTTATGTTTCTGAACAGAAGAGAAAACTCATGCCCATTAATTATTTACTGAGCTGGAGCCTTCTAAAATATATCTCAAGGAAGTGCACGGATTTATTAATTTCAGTTCATCTTATTTGGAGTCTCGTTAATGGGATTTTCAGCAGGTGAATAACTGTTTTATTTTAACATGCATCATACTCAGTTTAAAAGGCATTTCATTAAAAGCTGTTTATGAACAAAACACTTGAAAGTAAATGTGAATTGCCCAAAGTATTTTTCCCCGTTGCCTCTGCTTAGGCTGTTCCCTGAAATCAAAGATTTCATGGATTTTGGTTTTACTTGCATCACAAGTTTTTATTCCACACATGTAGCCAATTAAAAACACAAATTGGAGTGGACATTGCATTTTGAAAACCACAAAGCACTAGGTTTATTCAAATTATATTTACATAGCAATTATTTCACCCATCAGTGAAATACAGCTGCCTCTGGCTTGGAAGATGTCAGTCTTTAAAAAGAAACATTGCTAAGCGAAAAGAACTTTATCTAATATAAAACTTGAGGAGGAATGTAGGCTTGCAGAACATAATTACTCATTTGGATCTTAGCCCAGACACCAAAGCTATCATTCCCTCTTTAGCAAAAGTAACTTGGAATCTTAAGTGGCTACAGATAATGAAAGCCTCGGTTCTACAACCTTTCTGGAAAATAAAAATAGTATTAGCAGTATAATGCTTCCCAAATATTTAGAGGCAATTCTATTTAACATTTAAACAGCATTTTAATTAAGACACCTCTAAGCACTCTATAAAAGTAAAGGTGTGTTTGATTTTCAGGGAAGCCCTATTCACTACTTTTGGTTCTCCACGTTTCAAAGCCTGAGCTAAGTTGTTGCAAGGCAAATAATTTGATGGTGGTGGCACACTGGCCCAGGTTGCCCAAAGAGGTGGTGGATGCCCCATCCCTGGAAACGTTCAAGGCCAGGTTGGATGAAGCTCTGAGCAACCTGATCTGGTTGGAGATGTCCCTGCTTCTTGCAGGGGGGTTGGACTGGATGACCTTTGAAGGTCCCTTCCAACCCAAACCATTCTATGATTCTATGACTCTATTCTGGCCTCTGAATTCATGCAGAACTTCCAGTGTTTCTGACAGGGAAGTTTTCTACATGGATCATTGGCAGATGTAGGTGCAAGGATGTGGTCACACAGTAGCGACTGTGACAGCCGGGGTTGGTTTGAACGATTGGTTCGCCTTCCAGTCTATTGATTTTGGGTTTTGTAGCAGCATATTTAGCACTGGTGTCAAAGTCATGGATGGGTTTGTGATAAAGCTTCTGTGGTATTTTAAAAGCAGTGAGCGTGATATTCTGGAGTGGGCACATTCATTTTCTGTGTGATGTGTAACATCCATGCAATCATTTCTATCTGCAGCAAAATGTAACCTATCAGGTGAGCATGCTTCAGCAATGGAGACATTATCTCTTTCCTTCTTTATCCTTGACATTTTCATCAGCTTCCCCAAAGGATTCACTGTCTTCCCTTTCCAGATTTTGAGCTATTACCAGATTGTCATCTCAAGATCTGTGGTTTTTTACATTGTCTTGGGAAAATATCTGTCCCGTAATTGGAATAGAAGGGAAATATTATCCAAAAGGTACTAAAATCCATATTTTCTGTACTACAGTAGTTTCATAAAACCCATTGGGAAGAGAGGAAAAGAGATTTTATGCAGAAAAACAAAAGAGTGGAAGGTTGCAAGGAATGACATATAAATGAAAAGAATGAGGGTGTGGGTATTTTTTTTTTCTTTTTACAACAAGAAGTCTACATATTATTAGAATTTTGTGACACTTATCTTACAAGATATTAGAGAGTCTGTTATGTGAACTCTCTGTAATAATAAGTAAAAAATAGCTGCATACAGTTTATGATGTATCAATTTATTTATGTGAAACTGTAAAACACTTTCCAACTGATCACATGAGCATTAGAGAGTCGATAGGAAATCTTAGTGTTGGGTAAATTTGCCTTGTCCCTCTCTGCGTCAGAATGATAGCATCAGGATTTCCTGAAGAGTGATGCTGATTAAGACAATTACTACTACACTACCGAGTTTGGGGGCATGAAATAAAATTTGAAGGTCACATACATTTCTCTGATGAATGAACTTTTCTGTGTGTGCAGAGGAGAACACAGAGGAGAAAAACCTTCTTCTATAAGAGAGGTTGGTTACTCCCACACTTTCAAGGCAGAAGTTGTAGTTGAGGATAAAGGCAGTGAAGAATTTTGGCAAAAAAGAGCTATTGTGACCTCAAAAAAAAAAGTCTTTGTAGGTAAAAATCCTGACTTCTAGAAATACTCTTCAGTCCATAAGTGTCCCCTCAAAAGGACAGGAGGTTCAGTAGAAACATTATCTTGGGTGGATGTAACTGTGAATGGGAACTTCATTTAGTTCTAGAGAAGGATTTCCTCCTGGTACTGAGGTACTGAATGCTTTCTTTGCCTCAGTCTTTACTAGTAAGACTGGCCTTTAGAAATCTAAGGACCTAGGAACCAGGAATAAAGTCTGGAGCAAGAAAGACATCCATTTGGTAGAAGAAGATCAGGTTAGAGAATACTAAAAGAAATTGGACATGCGGAAGTCCATGAGCTCTGATGAGATACACCCATAAGCACTGAACCATCTGAGGTCACTGCAAAGTCGCTCTCAATATTCTTTGAATGATTGGAAGAAGTGTCTGAGGACTGGAGGAGAGCAAATGTCACTGCTGTCTACAAAAAAGACAGGAGGAGGACCTAGGGAACTACAAAGTGGTCAGCCACATTGATCCCTCAGAAGGTGATGGAGTAGCTAATCCTGGAATACATTTCCAGGCACAGGAAGGACCACAGAAGTAGTCAGGCAGATCCTCAGAAAAGTTGATGAAATATGGGCTGGATGAGCAGAGAGTGAGGTGGACTAAATGCCGCCTGAACCACTGGGTACAGCTGTGGTGCCATCCAGAGGGACCTCAGCAGGCTGGAGAAATGGGCTGGCAGGAACCTCATGATGTTCAACAAGAAGTGCAAAGTCCTACACCTGGAGAGGAACAACCCCAGGCATCAGTATGTGCTGGGGGCTACTCATATCCCTTTGCAGAAAAGGACTTGAGGATCTTAGTGGACACCAAGTTGACCATGAGCCAGCAAAGAAAGTCAGGATTGTCCTGGGCTGCATTAGGAAGTGTTTTCAGCAGGTTGAAGGAGGTGATCCTTCCCCTCTATTCAGCACTGGTGAAGCCACACCTGGAGTACTGTGTCCAGTGCTGGGGTCCCCACTGCCATAGACATAGAGTCACCAGGATGACAAAGGGACTGGAGCATCTCTCCTAAGAGGAAAGTCTGAGAGAGACCTGACCATTTAGCCTAGGGAAGGAGGGAAACTCGTCAATGTTCATAAGTATATGCAGGGACGGTGCAAAAAGGACAGAGCCAGGCTCTTTCCAGTGGTGCCCAGTGACAGGACAAGGGGCAATGGGCACAAACTGGAACACAGGAGGGTCCCTCTGAACATCAGGAAACACTTTTTGCCTGTGAGGGTGACTGAGTACTGGCACAGGTTGTCCAGGGAAGTTGTGGAGTCTCCATCCTTGGAGATGTTCAAAATCTGTCTGGACACAGTCCTGGGTAACTGACTGTAGGTGGCCCTGCTTGAGTAAGGAGGTTGGACCAGATGATCTCCAAAGGTCTCTTCCAACCTCAGCCATTCTGTGATTCTGTGATGCAATAATTGTGTGATTTTAAGTCTGAATAACTTTCAGCTTTATGAAACTGAAGATCTTGAAAATAAAACCAGAGATGTAAAAACATCTGGGTTTACAGGTGCCCCCCCCAGCTGTTAAAAGAACATGTTCTACAAAGTCTACCAGGTGGTCTGAAAATCCCCTTTTAAGTGTTTGAAACGCTCTATCATCTGATTTGAAACATCCTAAATCAAAAGCCTTCTAATTATACATTGCCCCAGGGAAGTAAAATTGCAGGTTTCCTGGGTCCTACTGTTGGATTTCACCCTGCCCCTCAGAGTCAGGGGTAAGAGATAAGAACAGGTCAGTGTGTGGTGGAGCAGAGAGCAGCAGGCAAGAAAGGATGACAGAGGAGTCTGAGAAATTGATGGTAATTGTGGTCCAACCCTTGAAAAATTTCTATCAAGTGGCAGCACCAGACATACGCTATATTTCAGTAGCCTGCGAGCTTCCCATGATAATGAGAAAAGCTTGCTTGCTTTTTTTTTTTTCCCTCTGCTCTGTATGCATCTGTTTGTGGCCACACTGCAGAGGTAAGAAGGAGCTATTCATTTCCTTATGAAATGATATTCAAAATCTTCTTTCCCTTTTAACAAACTCATCTATCTTCACAGCACCTTTTTTGCTAGGCAATTTCTACAAATTATGCTGAGCGTTCGATCTGTGTTGTTTTTAATGATCTTTCTTGCCAATATTTATAATGTGCCTTGAAAGCTGAGGCAGACCATGGGTTAGATATTTAGTATTAATTAACGTGCCGTTTTCCAGAACACGCAAATGCTGAGGAAATTTGTAGCCATGTTTGATTCTGCCGGAGAGGCACTTGTAAACTGTTAATATATTTAAAAGGTAGTCCTCCCTACCTTTCTTTGGAAATTGAGTTCAGTTCTTCATGCTCTTCTCTCCCTTTTAATTGCTGCAATCTCAATTCTCAAACCTGAGTTTCACCTGCATCTTGTCCGGGCTCCCATTGCCTCTGACTCCAGCTATCTTAACACTCATTCTAGCATGATCATTACAACTTTTTATAATTGCTCTCAGTGATTATACGGTAGCACCCAATGGGTTAGATGGTAGTTTTTTAAAGGTAAGAGAAGGCTCTGGAGAACAGGATCCCAAATGCAGAGAGGACACAGAGGTGACTGTCATGTCAAAAAATGCATGAGTTACTTCTAAGCTAGTGTATAAATGAGCTGACTGTTCTAAATGACATTCAAGAAAGACCAAAAAATGTTCTGCCATTCATTAATTGTGAGTTAACACTAAGAAAATAGATAGAACATATAGATATTAACAGAACAACAGATAAGACAAAAGAACCTCAATGAGACAATTCTGGTCAACGTGATAAGGAAACTGTATTAGTACTATGCAGCCAAAGATGATTAGAAAAATCAGCCTTCCCTTTTCCATAACATAACTACAACTTTTCCTTCACGACTTTGTAGCCTACAGCCTAATGAACGGAGGTCCTCTCTTTGTCTGTGTGAGTTTGCCCTGGTCACTGAGGGGCCCTGTTTACCTTTTACCTCTGAACTCAACAGAATCTGCAGTGATTAGGGGTAGCACAAGAGGTTTTAGTCTACACTCAGAGCATGTAGGGTCAAGCTGAAGCATGGTGGCTTTCTTGCAATGATACCCTGGGTGACAAATCACCAATGCAGTAGTGATCATGCACATATCTTGCCTGTCTCCTGTGTTTATTTTCTGTTTTCCTTTTATAAAGCAAAATGTCACACAGCTCATGTCGAGTGTCTCAGTGGAAATAAAATAATTCAAATGGAAGAAAGGTGAGGTACATTTTTCCCCTCTCCAGCAGCTTAAGTCTGTTAGAACCATTGTTGGTTGGATTTGTTTTACCCTAGCATTGTCTAAAGCTCAGTTCCTGTGATTTTCCCACGAGAGCAGGTGGGAAAATGCAAAAATTGCATGTTGGAATTATTAGTTTGTATGTTAAATGTCATGTGAAATCCATTAGTCTGAACTAAATTCCTAAATTAGATTGGCTCTTTTCTGCCTTTATCTTTCTCGGGTGGATCACTATCCCAATGTAGTCTCAGACATTTCCTAAATCTTTTCCAGCTCCCTTATTCCTTCTTTAATTCCTTCCTTATTGTCTGAAGAAAAAATGAGTGCATTTTTAAGGTCTAGTTTCCCCTTTCTGGATCAGTGTGGGATAAACTTAATCATAGTTGCTATTGGGAATAATATGATGTCATTGATGGAATTAATAAGAAAGATATAATAATATGTTTTGAAACTATACTTACTTCTGTTCTAGAAAGTCCTTTAGACGGGTGCGCCCAACCCCCTAACCAGACTGATGGTTGTTTGGTGCAGGCTTCTGAGGAGGTAAAGGCCTGAGCCATAGCCAGGCCAAGAACTACTGTCTGATTGAAACACCGGTTTCAATCCGTTCTCTGAAAACTTACAAAGGAGCACAGTGGCACAGTAAGCATCGATGCATACAAGCTTGGAACACTGATCATGCAATTGAGACATAGCATTTCCAAGACTCATTTATCAAGGAACAAAGAAAGTTCTGGGCACACGGAATCTCATGCATACCTTTACTCTTCACATGTATTTTGACTACAAGCCAAACACTTTATCCTATAAATATGGCAGCTTAAGAGGACATCCTTTGAGCTCTCCTTGCTAGGCAGTGTGGCTGCACGGTGGCTATCTCCCATTGAGCTGAGATGCCTCTCAGGGTTGCTCCTCGAGGTAGAGAGACCTTTTACCAACATCAGATCTTTGGTAAGCAACTGATATCACACATAACCCTGCAGTATGGTAACTTTGATTTTGCCTTGGTAAGTTTGACTACACACTGAATTGATGCTAATGAAACATGACACAAACCCTGCAAATATAATCCTTAGGCATAAACCGTCAACCAAGTCTGAGACTAAGTCTGAATCCAGCTGCAAGTAGACTCCTCTCTGAGAAGTTTGGAAATCAAGGGGGTCCTTGAATCTCTAACTCAACATGAAGGCCCACCCTACTCTTTGTGTCTCCAGCCTCTCTCTCTGTGAATCATTCTAACTCGAGTGTAACTCATTTCTCCTCCTTAGGCTTTACCATGTACTAATTAATAGAGTGAACCATGCCATTGAACTTTCATAGAATCATAGAATCACAGAATAGTTTGGGTTGGAAGGGACCTTTAAAGGCCACCCAGCCCAACCCCCCTGCAAGGAGCAGGGACATCTCCAACCAGATCAGGTTGCTCAGAGCCTCGTCCAACCTGGCCTTGAATGTTTCCAGGGGTGGGGCATCCACTACCTCTCTGGGCAACCTGTTCCAGTGTTCTACTGAACTTTGTTCAAGTTGCACTTTTACAATATCACATTAAAATCACTTTAGCTAATACCTTTGATAGTGGTTCTTTAAGAGTCTAAATCTCTCTTTCACAACATGGGCACAAGATGAACACACTAGGTTTAAGAGATATTAACAAATCTCAATAAAACAAACTGGTTTTCACAGAGCTATGCATTTCCTGATCTCACTCAACGTACCTCCAGCATATCAGTGACATGCCATGCAGTTGCAAAATATCTGTCTGGCTTTATAACATGCTATAAAGTACTTTGTAGGACCAAAGACAGATATATCCCTGTCTTAGAGAGCTTCCAAATTGCAGCTTAATTAAAACACTGTGGGACGCAAAGGGAAGACAAGGGTACAAGATAAAAATCAAGGGGTTATATTCTTGCACAATGGATTTCCATTACCCTAAAAAGAATCATACCAGGGAATGTATATTTCTCAGCAAGATATCTTTTATGATACTGTAAATACAGCTAGTAAATGCTAGATTTTTCATTCTATTGGACAAGGAGAAGCGAAGGTCAGTCAGAAAAGGAGAAGGGAATCTGATGTGTAAAAGGGTCCCTGGCACAGGGTGACAAAGAACCTCTTCAGGTAGATTCTTAGCAAAAAGTCAGCAAATCTGGGTGGTGGCAGCCAGACTAAGGCAATGAAAAGACAAGGGAGGAAATCTCTGTTTGTGCCAGTGGAAGGACCAAAGTCATCTCCACAGAGCTACAAATTCTCCATCACCCTCAGAGTCTCGCTGTTGCAGGAAGCAGCTATTCATGTTGATTTAACTAATACTCTGTCCATCTTTAGGTTTGGGTGCTGGTGCAAAACCTATTACACAGAAAGCACACAGAGTAGAGAGAAGGACGATAAGCCGTGTGATAAAAGCATGTTTATGTGATATTAATTTTGAAAATGCGTTGCTTTTATCAGGGGAGCAACAGTAAAAATGAAGGCCTTTTGGATTCAATAGCAGAACACCCGTTTACTTCAGCCTGGCCCTAAATGCTTATGAGCGATAAGAAACACTTCTTGGGACATAGAAAAGCAGTATCTCACTACGTTTTAAAGATGTGAGAGTGTTTAGGTGAATCTAAACTGCCAATAAATATTAAAGCTGTTAGTTTCACTTATTCAGAACTGCAATGCAGGAAGATTAACATTCCTGTCTTAGTTCAGGATGCCTGAATGCGAGGAAGAGATAGAACAGATGACACCCAGAAACAAGCAGGAAAAATTTTTTATTAAGGTGAAGGGTCTCATTTAGAAAGAAGAAAAAAGTGAACTTACAGTGACGTAAGACAGGTTGCTTTAGACTTTCTTCTGCACCGGGGACATGTGATGCTGGGGTCCCACCTTGCAGTTCACATCTGTAATGTGAGTTGGAATTTAGTTCCAGATTAAGACCCCATATTTAATCACTCCTGTGTAGGGATAGTGTTTGGAGTCCACATCATTGCATAGATGCATACATTGCATACAAAATATGCATATAAATTGTATCCTTGAGCGGGAAGTATGGGGTACTGGCATTGTTTGGATTAATCAGCTAGGATTTTCTACTATGAAACTGTAGAGAAGTGAAGCGGTACAGTTCTTTCAGAAGGTTCTATCACACAAAGTCATCCTGAATAGTATAATGTGCTGGTTTAATTCACAGCCTCATAACAATAGCTGGAATATTCTTAGCCAAACTGAATTATGTAGCTAAAACACCACAAAGGCAGTGCAAGCCAGCATGTTTTATTTTGCAACCGAGATGGAATGAGAACCCAACTGGTGGTTTTCAGGGATCTGCCAGTGAGCGATAATTCAGTGCTTTCAGTCATGTGTCCACTTTCATAGTATTTGGGAACTAACAGAGGGAAAAACAATGGAAATTTTTGGCTTCAATATAAGGACAATTGCAAAATGCTGAAGTTTAACATTAACCTATTTGTACTTGTTGGGCTTTGATATTAGAGCTCTAGACTGGGAAAAATGAAAGGCTTACTTCCTCCTTGTAGTGCATGTTACATTGCAAGAAAAGAGAGAAAATACCTAGAGCAACACATAATGTGTTAATACCAGAAAATAGCCTTTCTTTGTTAAAATCATCAGCTTGTGTGGAGATCCATATGGAGCATCCTTCTGGGCATTGTTCTTTTAGCACTGTTAATTGTAGCTGGTGATATTAATTGCATTTTGCATTTGTATGTTAAATATGGTAAGAGCTATACTGTAAACGCCATCTCTTCCTGATCTTCATTTTCAGAAATAAGGTTGGGGAAGACTGAAGAGAAGATGCTTAGAGACATACCAGCCCTGTTTGAGGAAAAGTCTCAAAAATGTCCCCAAGGAAACTCTGTGGTATTCATGTTCAAACTTTGTAATAATAACGGGATTTAATTTAATATTTTATGGAGGGATTTTTTAAATTGGATCAGACATCTGCCTTAAGTCTTCATTAAAAAGACATCTCTCCCCACCATGTCTAATTTTCCTTGTGAAGCCTTTGATGCTGCTGATTTTGTCTCTGGGATAATAAAGCATCAGATGTGCTCATGGGCAGCACTCATTTCACATGTATAACATAGGACGTGTTGCTGTGTGAGAAATATTAAGTCTGTCCTATACAGCAGTTAGGAGGGGAGCACAAGTTCCCATATTCAGCCCCAGATGTGGCTGCGTTTGACGGCATATGAACCAGCACTTACAACTGAGTGCTGTAAGCCTGACCCATAGCATAAAGTCTGTTAGAGGGCTGTGATCTGCATCTCTGAAATACACATTGTTATAGCTCAGGAGTCTATAAATGCAAAAGACAGAAAGTCCTAGCGCAATAATTTTCCGTTATCTTTTTTACAACCTGGGCAAGAAAAGCCATCATGATTTATCATGGATCCTGTAAACACAGAGCCTGCCAAGGATCTGCCTGAGAGGTCCTAACTGCAGTCACTCTATCCAGGCCTGCATAGGACATGGGGGGAACACTGCAAAAACACATGAAGAAAATTGCATTGGTCATTACTCAAGTTTCTCACTGCCTAGAAACTTCTACTGTCATTTATAGATGCACAGATTAAATCCCAAATTGGTTTCATATGGGACCAAACAGGATACCCTGCAACAAGTCCAGTGTGTTCAACCACACAAGGGGGAGAAGCAGACTCTACTCTTCTCATCCATTTTTACTTGCCAATGTGGGAATTTGCCCATGCAAATAGACAGACAACAGCAGAGTAGCAAGCAGACTCTACAAATGTAAGCCTTGCGTTTATCAAAACTAAAATCTACTTTCACTTGCCTTTGCACAGGGCTTTTATCTTCCCACGTGAAAAGAAAAATCAACTAAGTTTTAACAATTTTTTAGATCAAACTGTAGATTTTGTTTAAGTCATGCTATTTTATAAAGATGTTTGTTCCCAAATTTGGGGCAGCAATCAGTGATTTCCAAGATGTAATTGGAATAGCTGAACTGGCAAAAATATGAATTTGAGCACCCACCTTCCAAAAATGAGGTTTCGTCATGATGGCAGCTTAGAAATGAAGAACAGAGGAACCTTTAGTAACTGCTGAAAAATCTGGACAAGCATAACTGTGCCTTTATAGTCAAGGACTTTATTATCTTAAAAGTTTAGAGTTTATTATCATAAAATCATAGAATAGTTTGGGTTGGAGGGGACCTTTAAAGGGCATCTAGTCCAACCCCCCTGCAAGGAGCAGGGACATCTCCAACCAGATCAGGTTGCTCAGAGCCCCGTCCAACCTGGTGGGGCATCCACCACCTCTCTGGGCAACCTGGGCCAGTGCTCCACGACCCTCATTGTAAAAAATTTTTTCTGTCTAATCTGAATCTACCTCCCTCTATTTTAAAACCATT
>JAAGAY010132104.1:45408-96411 GCA_011801015.1 Ardeotis arabs | reverse complement strand
GTCTCCAGGTTGCAATATCGGAGAGACAAACTGGAGGAGGATCCTGGAAAAGAAGAAACGGATGATGTGAAACAGATGTTTTCCTTTAATTGCTTATTGCAGATGCAGCCCATAACTTATCCACCTGCTATCTTCCCATAGGGATAATTACTCACCCTGTGATCCCGGCCAACTGGATTTATGTTTTCCATGCCTCATTGTAGCCATCTCCGCTTTGCCCAACAATACACACTGAAGTGTTGCACAAGTGCAAAGCTTTTATAAACAGCTACATCTTTCTGCACCTCTATGTACAGTTAGGAAGCTTTTCCTGGCTTTCCTCATGTCACAATTCAAAAGTAAAGCCTCTCATACACCTCTTCCCCCAAAGCATTGCACCTGGTTGGACCTTTGGGTTCGTGAATCTTTAAAAAAAAAAAAAGAAAATGTTCTCTAATCGTAAGTGAAGTACCAGTAAATATGGGCATTTCCATCTGGTTACTTATATACATAGATTCACATGGCAAGTAGGGTTTTCCAGAGAAGCTACAGATGTTGATTAAAAATAATAGTGGCACCAGGACGGTATATGTGAGAGCAGAGCTTACACATTACAGCAGTAAATAGTTCATGTCCGAAAACCCTGTTTCTTCACTTTTGTTGTAAGAACTGACCAGAAAGACACAGTGAAGGTCTATGAATATTGATTTGCTCATATGTTGCTATTCTAAAGCACATTTAGCATAGAGCAATGGCCAGTGCTTACCTATCATTTTCCGTACACATTTCAAGACTTGCACTCAAAGACGCTGGTCAGTGAGGACAGATGCACTTGGTAGCTAGTTCTCATTGTGCTTAACATACAATTAAGAGTTAAAACCAGCTAACTGAATCAAGAACAACACAAGCTTCAAGGGATCTCTGCTTGTCACCTACACCAAGCCACCCCTGGAAGCAGGAGCAGCTCATGTCTCCAACAGTGGGACTGGCTGTCCTCCTCACTGCCAAGGAAATTTGGCTTTGGTGGAGTGGCTGGCGGGCAAGTGACAGGAGTTGAGAAACTGTCATTGACTGAACCTGATAGGACTGGAAAAAGAACGTGACCTGAGGTACAAGCTTTGTTATGGTCCTCATTATGGCAGCCTTCATCTTTTCTTCTCTTCAAGGGAGCTGCTTTTTTCTGTGCCTCAGGCAAGAGCCAGAGCCAGCTGGAGATAATTTAGTCCTACTTCACTAATGTTGATGTCTCTGGATTTAATATTGGCTTTTCTGGAACCCTACTATGACTCTTTGGCTTGGCAAGGTGGCTCAGGTAGTTATCCTGAGCATAATATTTTGTTAACCAACCAGCTGCAGATCTGTTTCAAATATGAAACAGGAATCTGGTTGTCCAGGACTAACAAACCTGTTCAAGCTCTTCCACTGCTTGATGCTCAGCAGCCCCCAGCTCTGGGAAACATCTTCAAAAGTTTTTCAGTGAGCAGCTTAACTAATGCCTGCTGGAGAAACACACAAAAGGAACACAAAGTCTTCAGAGAGAAAAGCTGGTGGTTGGAGAGATGGGTGGGTGCTGCTGGGAACAGTGGAGAGGGAGCTGCAGAGAGCAGGGGTGTGCATTGAGCTCTAGCAGCGGAGGTCACCGTGGACTTTGCTCAGCAGAAGCGACATCCAGATTCAGCCGGCCCAAACCCCACTGTTGTCCTTGTGCCTGATGTCTCCTCGAGCCCCCGGGGGCCTGTGAATACTCAAGTCAAAGGACCCAAGCAACGGCCCAAGGGTAAGCTGGGAGAGAGCTCAGATACCGCAAGCCTTAAGAAGAACAGACAATTAAAAGCTGAGACACATCACCACAGCCTTTGTTCACGCTGCCATGCCTGGGGACAGACATGAAACCATGCATTGAAATCCCTGCCAAATCAGAAAGCCAGAGTAGTCCCGTGTAAGACTGTTCAGGTGATATTTTACCCACACTGTCACTCATCGGCACTGTCCAGGGCTGGTATCAGCCTTGTGCTGCTTGCTTTTCCTCATGTGTGGGATAATTTGGTACAGAAGGACATCAGTGATGGAAAGGAGACACCCAGCGTGTCATCAGTGTTATACAGACCATCAGTGTTACCAGAGCACCAGGACAGAAACCAAGCCCCCATGAGCTTACAGTAACTCCAGCTTCACCTAAGAGCATGTAGGCTTCCCTCAAATGTGTTCAGCAGAAGAGCAAAGCTAAATTTAAAATATCTTTGTTATTTCATTTTGAACTGTTCAAATGTTGGTGTGATATATATCACAAATTGAGATTTTTTTTACTCAAGCTCCTTAAAATCTCATCTGTTGTATCCATGGCTGTTATTACACCCACTTACTTACGCAGGTAACTGTGGTCTCATCGCTTGCCAGTGGTGTGGAAAAACCCTGGACATAACCCAGCAGTTTCAATGTCTGCAGTAAGTGTACTCTACCTTCTCTTTCATGAAGAAAAATCAGCTACAATACTTGAGATAAAAGAAACAAAACCAATACAAAAACTTATCTAACTTAATTAAATGAAAGTAGCCTTTCAGACTGCCCATTCTGTGGATAACCTTATCTTCATGTTTTCTGACTACTTGATAGAAATCTAAATTATCCCCAATTTTATCAGAATAAATCAACTAAACAACAACAAAAAAAATCCTTTCTAAAAAGAACAGACGTTCTTAATAGCCATCTGGAATACATTAGTCCTCTCCAAGTAGCATTGTTGATACTGAAAGTGTTGTAACAAAATCCTTTTCTAATGTGGTTCTGCTGTGGCTCCTTTCATAATAAAACTAGTCGATGCCAAAGAATCCACTTAGAATGACAAGATCCCCAAAACCTGGATTATTTGTGTAAAAGTCTGATTTGACATTCTGAGTTTCACGGTCCGATGAAATTTCTTATAATATTTTTAAAGGAGAACAAAGAATAAGCATCATCTAATCTGGGGAAATGCTTTTGCTGAACCGTATATCCTCCAAATTCATATAAATCCTAAACCCCACCAAGAAGACATGGAGATTGAAAATTAGGAAAACCTTCCCTGTTTCCTGTCTTGCGAAGCCTAAAATAACCACATCTTTTTTTTAAATTTTCTTGAGTGTTTGGTCAGCTCTGCAGTATGGCTGCATTCAAATTTCACCTGGATACAACAGAAAAAGCGTAAGATACGTTACTCTCGTGGATGAATGCCATTCACTCAAATCCCAACACCTTTACACCAAGATACTCAGAAAAGTCTAATAATATCGAGGGCTCAAACAGAGGGGGCTGAAAGAAAACTACCCAGCAGAAAGAACTGAACACTCAACATTTTTTGGCTCAAGTACATCAAAGAGAAGCCTGCCAGCTTCCCAAATAAAGGTGTTTCTACCGCGCTAATGATGGTCAGTGCTGGAAAGGTGTCTTTTTTCCTGAAAAACATCTCCACTTCTGCTACCTTGCAGGAATTTATCTGTAGCTGTATCGCATTTCCCAGCACTGTTCCATCTCAGTCCTTAAAAAAGTGAACAAGGTTGGAGAGATGGGTACTGTAAAACTAATTTCCCTAGGAAAAGAAGTTCCATGGACTTTGTTGCAGCCAGGTTTTCACCCTGTTTTTTCACTCTCCCTTTGACACATGCTCACGCACTATCTGATCCTGGCCTACCTATATAACCTCAGTTTTTCTAGCTGTATGCATTCACGATTATGCAAAAATTATTTTTCCTCTGTAAAAGCTTTTCAGAGCTTCGTGGGGAAAAACAAGGAGTAATTGCATTAAAAAAAAAAAAAAAATCGTAACAGAGCCTGTTAAATGCTGGAGATTACCAGTTCCAGCTGTTCTATCAGCCAAACACTTCCAAGCAGTTTAGCCCACAGCAGCAAATCTCAATGAAAAGCTGCTCAAAAAAAAAAAGGGGGATGAGAAGAGTCAGAGCCATTTCAGAACTTCTTTGAAGTCTTAGTCTTCACCATTAGTCTGCTCTTCCCTGAGGTCCCTGTGCTGTGCTTCAGCCCAAATGCCATCCCTCGCAGAGAACTAAAGAGCCCTGGGTGCAACTTGGCATTGTTGTTTGCCCACACTGAGAAACGAAGCCCGTGATTCGCAAGCCACAATACCAGCAAGACAATTTTGTCCGTGTGGTTGTTGGCGACTGCTGGGACAAAATATGGCTTAAAGTCATAACAGGACCTAGGGTCCCCTCCCTCCACCCCTGCCACCCTCCCTGAGATCCAGCTGTGAGCCTTTCTTCTTGTTTTCTGTATTCTCTCTGTTGCCTGATAGTAGAGGTCCTGCCAATCAACAATTAGAAACAAGAGAGCTGCAGCTTTGTGCTCTGCCTGCCCAGAGATAGGGCAGTAATTTATCTCTCCGACGTGCCAAGGACTTGCCAACAACGTCAAAAGCGAGTTTGTTATAAATGATTCTTCTTGGGACATTTCCTTCACTCGCCGATGGAGGAAAAGCAAAGAAAAATGATAAAGAACCCCACTCCTTTTCTTTGGACAACTGTGATTTATTATAGGCGAACCAAGGAGGATTCCAAAAACATTACTCCTATAAGGGAAGGTAACTCAATCTCCAGGAAAAATAAACAGCCATGTTTAAATAAACTTTCTGAGAATGGTTACTGCTCTTTTCCCCAGAAGTCGGGGGAGCATTTCTTTCCTCTGATATGATGCTACTGCGCAAGATGCCGCTAAGCGCCTGCCCTGCAGACCCAGGGATCTCCTCTCTTTTGGGTGGCTTGCTAAGTCATCAAAGGATAAAAGGCAGAGAACAAAGGGAAAAATTAAAGTGTTATGAGCTGCAGCTGAAGTGCCTCACAGATGTTGGTTTGCTGCGTGTGGGAACTGCCTTTCTGCACTGGAGCAGAGGTTCACGCAGCTCCGTGCCCAGGCTCCTGCCCCAGCTAACAGCGGGGTAGGGACAGGTAGATGTGAAAGGTCTTTCCCCAGTACACCATACCAGAGGCCACCAGTCAGTGGTTTAGGGACTTCCCACAACTTTTCCATGAGTAGTGAAGTCAATAAAACGCAGTAACTTTGAGGCCACATACCCTGCTAGCATCTGAGGACTTCACAGCAGTGAATGACCTCCCTCAGGGAAGCCTTAGAGAACAAGCTCAAGCCAGTGAAACAGAAATGACCATACAAGTCTCTCATTTCATCGAGGCAGAGGGCTTAAGTCCACTTTCACACATTACAGAGGTAATAGCAAGCCCTACACAACAACCTTCCTGACTCACTGGGGAAACTGGGCACCTTCTTCTAGCTCTCTCCTCAACCAAGAGACAAACACCTCTTTCTGTCCATGGGAGCATCACATCATTTTCTGACCTCTGGGCTTTTCTGGGTGACACCATGTAAGAAAAAAAAAAAAAAAAATCAAACTTCACTGGGCCAGAAAGAGAGCATTAGCAAGAGCACAACTGCAGAGTATCAACCGAGATGCTCACTGGGGAGATACGTTTCCTAATTCCAGGCACCACTCCTGAAACTCTGCATTTCTTATTGTTTCTTGGTCAAAATTCACGAAAGGAAAGGAAAAAAATCCACATTTTCTTTTCCCGATAGAAAGACAGTACTTCAAGCATTGGTGCAGGGACACACCTCACAGTTTGGGCTCCAGCACCCTTCGTGTATTGGGTTCACCTTTCAACGTACTGGGGTCCACACAGACTTTGGAGCTTTCAGCAATACTGAGAAACCCAGGGACACCAACCTTCCTGTGGTCCAGAGGACAGGAACCAGCTCCTCTGCATTGAGGCCTCCAGACTTTCTTCTCTCCGCTGTGAGAAAATGAGAGGGAGGAGGTTAAATCCTACCTTCTTTTGTCCTCTCCTGCTTTGGCATCATAGGGGAAAAAGGCTCAACATGACCAATAGCAAATGGATTCATAAGAGTTTGAAAATAAATGCAGACGTTCAAGAAAAGTCAGGTCATGTGCAAGCAGACCAGTGCAGGTTACAGAGAAACGGCATCTACCTGTCAGTAAGGATTGCCCACTGGTATTTAGGTCATGCTTTTCATTCTTATCCCGCATGCACAGCCTCAACCTCTGATCCCACGAGATGTGGAGAGCCCCAGCGATTTGCTGTGTTCCCCAACGCCCCTTGAACAACCCACTGCGTTTTATTGCCGTGCCTGAGCGTGATCTGGTTTGCAAGGTATGCCTTGTGACTCCTCTCTTACCGGCCTTACTCTTTGCTTTGCTTTCTTTTTTCTGAACCATTTTCTCATTAGCGTGAGCGATTAGGAAAGCACATTGCAGTAACGTGAATCTCATTTTCCCCACTGAGATAAGACATAATTAATGACACAGGGCAAATCAGTCATATAGTTCCTTGGGACTGTCGTCGTTATCTTAGATGCTATGAACTTGTCACCTAGACTTAGAGCAGATTTTTTCTTGTCAGGATTACTGGGCTTTACAAAGTTTATTCCTCTACAGTTCATCAGCACGAGGAAGGTATTACAGCAGCTCTTTTTACTCCACTTAAAAAACCAATAGGATAAAAGAGTGGAGATAAAAACAGCAAGTCCTCTCTTTACAGGTTTCTGTGACAATGAAAAGGTTAGCAAGAATAATTTACTCATGAATTAATAGTGAGCTGAGCTCCTCTGGTCAGCTGAGAACCAGGCTAAAGACCAGAAGTGCCTTGCGCATCCCTTCAGGCAGGGTTAAATCCCGACATGAGCTGCGTCAGCCGGGACATCCCATGGTGCAAAGCAAACTGCTGCTGCCAAGGGTCCTTTTCCAGTCTGTGGAGACAGCAAGACACCTTGGACCTGGCTCTGAAATAGCTGTTATGGGAAGCACGGAGCTGCTGGCCAGGGGAAAACGCCGACAGAAGTAGTATGCTTTCAGCCACAGCCCTCGCTGGGAACTGGGTGCTCCGGTTGCTAGCTCCCAGTCTCACTGTGACAATCTCCATGGCTGGATCAGTGCCCTAACGCAGACTCCTCACTCACATCACAGCCCTCCTCTATGCTTTCACTGAGCTGCATTGTTAGAGGACTCACCTTTGAGACATCTCCCTCATCCCTGGGCCAAGAATTACTTAAGCATCTGATGCTAACTGCATGCCAGATCCCAGATGACAGCCCTTATCTCCACGCTGGCTGGACAGTGCAGTCATGCTGACAGTTGTTCTCTGGCTCAGCACACAATAAACTTTCCAGGATGAAGCTTGATGACTACAAAAGCCTTAGGAATACCCTCCCCTTGTTGCCAGCTGCCTCTGGAGAGGAGACGCCAAATGGAGGAGGACCCAAATGCTTCATGGAAGAGTGCCCATGGTCCAAGGATGGGAATGAGGAGAGATGGACATCTGTACTTTGGCTTCCACCTTTCTTGGGGGCAGTGGTGGTCAGTTTTCCCAGAGACAGCAGTGGGCAGGGTGCCAGAAAAAGACAACCTGGTGATCCTCCAGGTCCTCATTGTGGAAATGGAGGTATCAACGGACTTTCAGGGGCTTTCCAACTGGGCAGCAGTCAAACAGGGGGAAATGAAGGATCTGTACTTTGGACTGAGAGATGCTGAGCTAAGCCAGCTAAGTCACATCTCCTTTTGTGACTTCAGCCCTAAATGCCTAACTCAACTGCTTATGAGATTCAGCTCATCCTCCCAAGTCCCTGTGAGGCAAGGAGGTAACACCTGAAACCCTCTGCAGGGCTCCTAAGCCACACAGGCTGGATAAATAACCATGCAGGAAAGCTCAATTTCAAAATATTTTGCAATGAAAGTAAAATACTTAAGCATGAAAGTACAATGTGTTCTTCGAAGTACATTCTTGTAAGTACATGTTGTTGTGATCTTTTTGTATCATTTTCCAAATTGATAAAGAATGCTGTTTTTTTTTTTTTTAATAAGATCTGAAGAGTGGTTAGAAAAACCCTGCCTGAGTTATGTTCTCTTACTTCTCAGTCTGGGCTCCCTTGGTGGTTTCTCAAACCAGTGTGAATTGTCTCACACTATCTAATAGAGCTTCAGAAAAACCACTTGAAAGAACTCAGAAATCATCCTCATAAACTGACCAAGGGAGTATTTTAAGAACTCAACTCAAATATCTTTCAGAGACAGATATATCACTGAGCTACAGGACTTTTTTTTTCTTTTCCACAGGATAGGTAGTTTTATTCTCCCAAAAATGGAATGCTAATGCTTTTGATCCCAATTCTCTCTGGTAGTCTTTCAAGTTTCCATCATTGGCAACCTAGCAAGGATTAAGAGCCTTCCCTTCCTGGTGTCCTCCTCCTCTCTGAAAAAAAACACATGGCTGACGTACCCTTTTTTGCACACGATCAATGGGGATGTCTTCCCTGCTTTCCATTTGGTGCTACTTCTTTTTCTTTGCTTGCTGCAATAATCTGATAAAATACAGCACCAGTGGAACAGATTTGGATCAGGGAGGACTTCAGCCTGGCAGTTAGCTTCTCCCCATATCAATTCCCTGCTCCTCAGCCGTTCTAAACCTGTGAAATCACAGCATGGAGCTCCTAATAGGGAGAAAGAAGGAAAGAAACCATGCATCCATATGGTCACAGATTTATGATTTTGCTGGATCAGTTAAAACATGGAGCACATCCAGATTATTGTGGAGAGTTGGTACCTCCTTAACAGCTCTAGTTCAGAAAGTGCTGCTTAGCCTGGGCCTTTTTGGACAGATTGCCACAGAAAAAGTGAATGGAAATCCACTGATTGAAGACCGTACGTTTGCAACACTAAAAGATACCAGCCAGCCATAAAACTGCTGTAAAACCATTATTTCATAACTGATCACCCCAGTAGCTATAATACATTTGCAGCACTCTTACATCTCTGATCCTTGGCATTCTTTATGACTTTATCTGCAGATATTCCCAGTATTTGAATAATCAGGGTGTTTTCCTAGAACATCAGGAAATTGAGGCCGTTTTGCCTCAGGAAACCTGCATCTCCCTCCAGCAGGGCTTCACAGCATCGTGATAAAAGCACCCACCGTGGGAAAAACAGAGGTGTGGGGTTTGTCCCTCTGCCAATTAATGCTTCATACAAAGTGTGTGGGCGCTTATTTGAGCAAAGACACAAATGGGGTCTTTTCCCAGTGAGTATCCTTATGTCTACATTCCCACCTTCTCTAAGTCACTCTTTGGGGCTGCTCTGAGGTGGTCTACCAAGTAATCCCTGCAGGTAGACACTCTTCTCTTAGGATCCTATTACTAATTTTAAAACTTCCAACTCCTCAACACTGCCATATTTTAAGCAATTTTAAGGTCCCAGGCACAGGTATTTAGCTGTTTAAGAACATTTACCGATGGAAAGTCAGACTTCTTTGGCAGCTGACTATGGAGTTCAAAGCTGTAAAGTTTAATTAACCCACTTTAGGAGTGGTAAGATAGGACTAATTCTTCTGCCTCACCTGTAACTTGGCTGACATCACCTGGGCAACAGATAGAAAAACAGGGAGCTCGACATATCTCCTGCACTTGACTGAAGACTTTGGTGCAAGGAAAGACAAACTCCCCGTTGACCTCATTGGGTCTTGTGCAGTCTCCACATCATGAACAAGAACATTAAAGTCTCTCAGAAAACTACAGATCTGTCTGCCCTTGAGAATGGCTTTTTCCTGTTTAATTTGACTGCCCTAAAACTTGAGAGTATAACTGCAGTTTCAAACTGGTAATTACTTGGCAACTAAATAAACTACATCATTGCTGGACCCTGAAAAGCTAGACTACCATGTAAGATGTCATTACACACTTTATTCATACTTACTTTCTAGAGAAAGCTCCCAAACTTGAAATAAAACAGCAGAGAGAGTCAGCATGAGGAGAAAGGGCAAGCTAAGTGCATGCTATTTTTTACTTTTAGTTGTTGCATTATGGGCAAGAAGCCAGGAGCAAATTATTCAATAAACATTAAGCAACGTTAAGCTTTTGGTGTCTCACTACAATGGCTTTCCAATGGATAGACATAAAATAATCCCACATCAAAGTAAAATCAAGACATGCAACATGCTACTTTTAACCGTTTGTGACATGTCTGCCATCAGGTGTGGTCCAAGAGCGACAGATATGGAGGAAGTGGTTGGAAGGGAGGATAAGTCATCTAGCCAAAACCCACTCCCAGTTCATCCCGTTCATTCCAGCCAGCAGTGAAGATTGTTAGCATCGGCACCTTGCCACTCTGCGGTACTCTTCAGGATGTTCGTCAAGCAACATTCCTGAAAGGTCACTACTGACAGAGATGATGTGTTGTAAAGTCTGCCGTCAAAGAGCTGTGAAACAAATGGCTTTGCCAGCAAGATCAGAAGATGGGTTGGGCAGGAAGATGCTGCAATGAGTCCTGCTGTGTCGAAGATGAGAGCCTCAGTAGGAATTGCTGTCGCTCAGAAGCACAGGGAACTAAACTACGCTTAGATCCAGCCAACAGAGACTGACACTGCCCTTGCTCCTCTCGCTGAAGGAACATCAGACAAGAGTATTCCTGCAGGTCTCATCAGGTTTTTGGCCAATCAAAAATTCAGGTAATTAGGGTTTGACAGAGTGGCAACAGGGAGAGGACAACAATATCAACTGCAAGACAAGCCTCTATTCACTTCACTATGAAAAAGCAAGTCCATCCCTGAAGTCAAGTGTGTAGCAGACTACCCAAAGATATGAAACTGCATGAGGAACGAGCCCGTATTGAATTTCCTTGACTGATTTGGCTTCATAACACATCTCCCATTGCCAACGCGATACATGGAGTGTATACAACGGTGTGAGCTGTCATCTCAGCCATAAGGGTAACCAACCTCTGGAAGAAACAGGCCTTGATTTTTGACTAGTACAAATGCACTTGGAGAGAAGCAGCATCAAGCTAAAATCTGGTTAAAAAAATAGATTGGCTTGGAATAATTGATTCAGAAAAGGGGTGTAAATTCCAGCAATATCAACAGAAGAGCAATGTTCCTGTCTCTCCCAGCTGTAGGAGGCAAAAGCCAAGCTCTCTCTATTCCAGATCATCCATTTCTACACTTTCAGGAAATAAGTTACCCATAAAGTCAGGTAGGACTCTCACACCCATTTCCATCCTGAAAAACAAACAATAAGGAAAAGAAATTTCTTACCTTGCCTTTCCTGAATTCTGAATCACTGTTAACAGGTTCTGATGAACAACAAAATCACGGTCACGTCGCACACAATATCTCTGGCTTCAGTAGAAGGAAGAAGTAAGCCTGTAATTTATGTCTTCAGAGACGCGCCCACTTCTGATGTTCCCTTGCCAGTCACAGGATACACCATAATTTATGTTCTCTACCACTGTTCTTTTAGGAGCAAAGTAAGATGTTTCTCCAAGACTTCTATCTTCCAGGAATGAAAACATGACATCAGATTTATTCATGAGTTTCTTCCAGGGATGGCAAAAAGAAGAAGGAGACTTAGAAAGGAGAGAGCATTCCCAGTAGGTGAGGTTCCTTCCGAAAGGTCCAGCATAACACATTACTATTATCCTAATAGCATAGCTTGTATTTAATATTTCATTTTAGCAATGAAATTGAAGGCCCAAATCTGAGCTCTTCTATTCCTGCTGGCTTGAATGATAGAATAAAAACTCAGCTCAATATTTGTTCTTTATTTTTTCAGATATGGATATAAAATATGAAAATTTGAAATTGCAACCAAAATGCTGATCTTGCTCTGTAGGTAGCCTTTCCTCTTTCATGTGTAGGAAAAAGAAAGTCTCCCTGAAAGCCTTGCACTGTCCTAAGTGCTCTTGAAGACTATCTAGCAGACCCCAGCCTTTCCCTTATTCTGGGATTTTGTCCTATGTGGTTGTTGAGCATGTCCTAGGGCATGTCTAAGAGTTGTTCTGCTCCAGCTGACATGGAGGACAGTTGGAGCTGGGCTTATTGCCGTTTCATGTCTTGCATGCTACCCAGGGGATGCGCTCACCTCAGTTAGTCCAAGGCTGGCAGGTCTCCACCAGTTGACACGAGATGGAGTTACCAGCAGGCACATCTTCTAGCCTGGGCACTTCTCTGTCAAGAACAACCACTTAGTAGAGGTGCTCCTTTGGGTAAGGAGCTTTTTGGAGCATACATTGCCTTTTCTTACTGTACTATGGACAAAATAAGCAATCTTCTAGCCACTACAGGGATGCAACACAGTACAGTCTTCATGTTATTTAACCTCCTCCATGGGACGGGAGGAGATGGGAACAGGACAACCTCAGTGGGTGTGCAGGAAGAATGAAACTACCTGGACCTCTTCTAATATGGGTGTTTATTACTTTCCCAATACAATAAAGCTGAGATCAGCCCCTTTCATGCCAGCACTGCTGAACTATTATTATTTCCTGCATGTGGAGGTGGAAACGTCACATTTTAGCCCTGATTTGCCTTTTTCTTATTTTGTGGTTTCCCTGTGCTAAGACTGACTAAGAGGAGTAATGTGTCCTCTGTGATGGTGAGAAGCAGCTGCTTTCATGTGATCTCACAGCCCATTAAGCAATGCCAGGCTGGAAGGTGTTATTGGAGGAAGCATTTTTACTGCCAGGATTTCTCTTGTCTCTGGGGTTGAGGCACCAGAGCACACTGCTACCATTGCACAGAGCAACAGCAAAAACCTCCTTACAGCTATTTAGACCAAAACTGGCAGTTTCATGTTAAAATAGATTTGTGCACATTTATGATTTGCATGGGATTTTGTCGTAGTGTGCAAGTTTTGGTTTTCTGCCTTGGTGCAGAGAATTCAAACCCAAACAAACACATCTTTCTGTCTACTTCGTCTTTCTGGAGCCAACGTTGGCACAAACAACTCTCTTCCAGTACTTTCCTTACCAGAATAGCAACTTTTATACTTTTTTTTTTTTTTAAACCAACTGGCTTTGATTTTCATTACAGTAAGGGCTGATTAACCTGGCGCTCACTGCTGTTCACTTCCCAAGGGCACGAGGCCAGCAATGACATACAGTAGCAGCGAGAGTCACCAAAGAAGGTCTGTGTAGAAACCAACAGCCTGAGATAAGATTTCAAATATCAGTTATTCTCCTGTAACACATGGGAGTACTTTAATGGATCTGAGAAACACCATGTAAGGGAGAGCTGGAAGACAAAGGTCCTGATCCAGTGAAAATACTTGAGCAAGTGTGATATTATAATGACATTAGTCGTTATTATAATTACATCAGTAATTTTACTAAGAGAGATGATTTCTACTTCTTACCACGACAGACGCAAAAGGTAGACTTCGATTTATCTGCTTTTAGCTACAAACATCTCTAAAATTGCAAGACCTTCAAGGATGTGATAGATACTCTATTTACAGATATAATTTGCCTAGAGAATGCTCCACATTTGTACCTTTACATAAGCAATTACACGGCATCTGGCCAGCCAAATACCAGCTAGCCTGTTATCAGCATACTTTTACCCTGTGAGCCTATTGGTGCTATGGAAAGAATGAATTGGCTCAAATAATTTCACTCTTTCTTAACTGAGGCCGTGTTTAACAAAACAGCTGTCATAAACACTTCAGATTTTCTAAAACAGAAACAACTCACCGAACTACTGGATTAAGAAAAGATCAGATAAAAAAAGATGAGTCTGACAGTGCGATGTCTTTAAGATGCCAGTTGAACTTGTGATGTGGACCAGCCTGCACAGGAACAAAGGCAAAAAAACCCGCAAGGACTCCACAACGCAGCCACTGTTGTCCTGATATAATGTGAAATCATCTGATGGAGCAGAAAAACTTGAGCAGCTAAAGTTCTTTCTTGCAAACTTACTGCCCGGTTAGAGGAACTCTGGGAAGACAAGACAGCTCTTCTTGACCTAGTAAATAGTAAATTTCCAGCAAAAATTACCAAACTTTCAAAGTCATACCATGTAATTTAAAACATCTGTTCAGATACTGAGTTGGGGAAATCCTTCCATAGGAAATAGATCAGGAGCTTCTTTTTATTCCCTGCTTTTTAGAACTCTCCAAGGGCTTTTCCTATTACTCTTAATTTTTGAAGTATCATAGCCTCACCAAAAGCTAGAGTATTTAATTTAGAAGCTTACTTTTAGCCAAATAATTATTAAAAAAAAAAATAAGGGAATAATTTTATATACCTGATTTCTGGCTTCTTTAGTTCCTTTAGTCTTCCTGCATTGCAAGAGTGGTTTACATGTCCTTTAGCGTCTTCTTCTAGAAATACAAGAAAATACATAAATAATCTGCCTTTCAGGTTTCTTTTTACAAACAAAACCAGGAATAACTCCACTTTACCCTCTACTTTTGCCAAAGTACTTCAGAATCATAAGGCCTACTACAAACCAAGATGAGGTGCTAACGGCAGAAATAAATAGAAGTGTGTTTATGACGTTGTAAATATAAATCAAATAACTACTCAGTGGTTGCCAAGGTGTCATTAGTGATCGGCAAAGCTCAAGACAGCAGCAGCATCAATCGGCTGATGTACAGCACTCAGCATGGCAGACGTGGCACGACATGAGAGCCTGAAGTCATGACCAGAGTGGCGTTGCACGATGTACCCTTGATCTGTGGCACGAGCATTTGGAAGGACACCCAGGAGAGTCCTTCTAGGAGGCTCCGAAGGGTCTCAGTGCAATCGATGCATCCTCCATCACTTCTCAAACTGGGATTTCTGCCAGCACATAGCTGAAGTCTAACCATTTAAACCACAAGGAATTTCTCCTCATCCAGCCAGGAGAACTCAAATGATTCTTTTTTTATTATTTCTTTTTGGTCTGGAATTTCTCAAGAAAATCTTTGCAATGACAGAATATCTATGGGTAAAAAAAAAAGTTGTGCCTGTCCCTGCCAGGACTGAGGGACACCTGAGCAGCTACCTTGGTTGTGAGGGTATCTGCATCTTCTCACACTCCTATGGCTCTGTACATCCCCATCTGGATCCCCTCCTGCCACAACTGGAGCACATGCAATCCCTTTCTCCCCAGGCTGGCAATGCCCATGGCAACTCTCCACCACTTCGCAGAGCCACCAGGTTTAGGAGTGTGCAGATGCCATTCTTTCAGGAGCCAGAGATCAGGGATGCAAAATCTAAGATCACTTTTAATTAAAGGAGTTTTAAATGAAAGTCTCACTTCTGCAACTAGATAAATTAGAATTTCTTCTTTTGGAAGTCAGGCTAGAGACATGATGGCTTTTTGCTGAGGCACAGCCTCTTCCCATCCTCTGCAGCTTCCCTGAAATAACTCCAACCAAGCAGTAATTCATGGTTCTTAACTAAGCTATAGAAAATCTCATGGGAATCTAGGAGATAAATGGCCTTTGGTTTTCCATAAATAGAAGTGATGTAAACAGAGCATTTATGTTGCCTTAGACACTGCCAGAAGGGTTTACAGCTTCTTTGCAAATCTGTAGGATTATATTACTCTGTGCCTAAAAACATATTTACACTGGGAACAACAGGCCAAGTGGAAACGGCGTCTTTTTATACTGACAAACCACTGGAAAATTAAGCCACAGTCCTTGATATTTGGACCACATTGAAAAATAGAATTTAGAAAAACATGAAGAAACTTGAATTGACATCAGTAAGGGTGAAAATCCCTGGCTTTATTAGCAAGTGTCTCTGCAAAGCAGCTCCTTGTGACTGTGTCCACCCAACGCTTCGGTCTCCTCTGTTTGGTGCCTGCAGAAATCTGCTGCTGAAAGGACAGGTTCCAGATATGACCCATCTCTTCTCTGATCGTTTTTGTCTTTCTAGGTAATACCCAGATTCTTCCAGCTAAGCAAGCTCTTGAAGCAAGGTTAAGTCTATTAAATAAACCTGCCCCTGTAGTCGCTTACAAGACGGGATTGCTATTGCATGAGCAAGACTTCATCCCTGTTGCTACAGCTTTACGCTTCCTTTTAAAACTACTGTTTGGATTACAGACATAAAAGGTGATTTTCCTTGAATTGCAACATAATTTCTGTGATTAGTATTAGGTCTTGTAGATCGTGGGAAAGTCACTATGTGCAACATGTCACAGTAGCAATACTCACTTTTGATCTGGTGCTCGTGACGTTTCACGGTCCAACCACCCCAGATGAGCAAACGCTGCGTCAGACTGAAAATTGACTACAGGTGACACCTGCAGACACATAAACGGCAGCAGAAGACCTACATCATCGTCTCCCCTGACCCGTTCTCAGCAGTTGCCGTTATACAAGGGATACGGGAGGTAACAAATCAGGTCTTTCCAGTCCAGAAGCTGACACAGAGAGCTCTAGGAGTAAAAAGTAAATAGTTGCAGTTCGTTGATTCTCAGCACTGATTCATGCATGCAGCCTGGACGTACATCAAATCCTCCACTGGAAAATCTGGATTAGTCATTGTTTCCAGAAAAATAGATCCTGCAGCAGACACCACAATGTACCTCCTTCCTTCTGCAGTTACTCATGCAGTCATTACTTACAGCCTTCACTGGCTGATTTGAAAAATTCAAATGTGAGATTAATTGTATCAGTCATTAATTACCCTGATCCTGGACAAAACTTGCATATACAAAGCAAAGGGTACAGAATCTCGTGTGATGTGACTGAGGGGTCTACTGCTTCTTCATGGGGTTGCACAGCTCTCCCCAAGGAAAGGGGTCAATCTTCCTCTATGAGAGGGGAAAAAAAAAAAAACAAAACTTGGCATGAAGGCAGGAAACACTCTGGGTTTTCTTTTTATGTCACATCCCTCTCTCTGAGAACATTTCCCCTCTTCCAAGGGCAGGGCTGACTTGAGTTTTCCTTCCAGGTTTCAGCTGTAATCCCTCTTTGAACGGGCTGCCCTTCATCAGGACCATTCTTCCTAACACTGGTAACATTTATTTGTCATGGCCAAGGAAAAGAAGAGAGCTGAATCACACATATATCCATTTCTAAGAAAGGCTTTTAAAACTCTCCAAGATGCTTCCCTCTAAGTATTCCTATGTATCATCTGAGCGGCTGCCAGACCACCAGCCATGAGGCACTATCAAGTGTAACAATTCCTTGTTATTTTATATATTCCTCCAGTTGGAAATAATAAAATATAGCTAGCTTTCTGTGGAAAAGCAGTTTTGAAACACCAGTGATGTTTTAAGAAAGAAACAGGACTTTCATCACATAATAATAGGCAAGATTATCTTTACATCTGTCATTTCTGCCACTTTTCCTGGAAGACCACTGAAAGAAACAAATTCAAATTTATGTTAGCTAGACTAGATATCTACACCACCTTTGCTTTCATTGCTGGTAGACTTGAGTAATTTTTTTTCTATAAATATAACTAACAGTAAAGATGAAAAATGTAAAGATTTTCACAAATTCTAAATGTTTTGGATTGTGTGAGCCCTTGGAACTTGATAAACATGCACAGAGATACTATTACTGTGACAAAGGCATGACCAAACTCCATCTCTGCAGGGAAATAGGCACTGCAAAGACCATTGTTCTACAAATACCTGCCCATTTCCATAATTCTTGATTTGCTTCCACTTGCATACATTTTGCATGCATATTTTACCATTTCCCCTGCACACCTCAGAGGCTGCGGTGGTAACAGCTCTCGTTCCAGAGCCTCCGCTTTTGGCTAACAAGCTGCGACAGACTCAGCGCAATCAGCAGGAAGAGAGGTAGGTCTGCTCTTAAGATCTCATCCTTATCCAGTGCAGGATACTGCCAATTCAACACTGCATTTGCATCTTCAGCTCACTCAGGTGCTCTGGAGAGGTTTCTTGGATGAGGGACAATCCACTGGAGTCTCGATACATTCAGGCGTTTAGTTGGGTCTAGCTGGCTGAGTTGACCACCGTTATTCATTGCAAAGGAATAGTGCCAAGAAAACATCTGACAGTGATGGACAGCTGCATGGCAGAGGGTTGAGGAACACCACATTCTTCTGTCCTTAAGCCATCCTCTTCCTTAAAATGCAAGATGTTAAAAGCCACAGTTTCTCTAATTCTATGATTCTATGTGATCTTGCATTGCAGGTATCGCCTGCTGCTTTCATTCTTGGTGATCTAACCCAGATTAACAATATCAAAGGCTGCCAAAATGTAGCCCTTTTCTTCACCCTGAAGAAATTACAGCTTAAACTGGATTAGGGAAAAAAAAAAACCAAGGCAATGAACAAGACAGATAAGATATGCAACACTTCCTGGGGAGAACATGAGGAGATTTCTAGAGGTAGTATTAAGGGAGGATTTGAAAAAAAAATAAGAACTTACAAGGTATTACAGCTGTTATGGAAATGAACTAAAAAAATTTCTTCCTGCTGTGGAAAGGGTTGGACCTTTGTTGAAAAACACAGAGAGGAAAACAAAGACCTTTTGTTTTCAAGCTGTCTCAAAAGCACTTTTCACTGGTTTAGAGAACCTTTTGAGGGAAAGGTTTTGACAAATCCCATGCTCAGCCTCACAAAGAGGGGTGAGAGGGCAGGGGAGAGCAGAGGTGCCGGGGTACAACAAAGTTGCTGATGGGGGGCAACAGCGAGGAGCTGCAGCGAGACAACACCAGGAGGAATTAGCAGGGATGTCAATGATATATCTGACCCACAGCCTGGTTTTTCCCAAAGACTTTTTTTCATTGGAGTTTGAAAATCATCTTAAATCCTCTTTTTTTTTGCATTTTAATAGGTCAATGGCAGAAAGGTCCCCGCAGCATCTCTTCCAGCCACCCTAACAGCCTACGCAGCAAATAAGCCTTTGGTAACACAGCCCAAACTCTCACACACAGAAATGCAATGTGCCACAGGAAAGCAAAAAACAGAAAGTGAACAGCTAAGTGCTTGGTTCCTTGCAACACAGAGATGTGACGGTCCAAAACCCAGCTTTGGGGGAAGCCGACCAGGTTTTTCTTTGCCTCTGACAGCCCCATCACCAAGGTAACACGAGGATCGCAGGAGAAAATAGCTGGTCCTAACTGCGGTGAGTCTCATGCGTTTGCTGCAAGGTGGTGGGAGGATGGACAGACAGAGTTCTGACTGCTATAAAGAGCACGTTGGAAAGGCCAGGTCTGAAGAAATAAAAACCAGAAGGTAGACTGTTTCTAGGGGAGGAGGGTGGGTGCAAGATAAATCAGTGCTGCCCAAAGAGAATCCTTAAGCCACTCTCTGGGCTGCTTTTCAGGTCGTAAAAATAAATACGCTGCACATGAGGAATTTGTTCTTAGCTCTGCTTCATGAACAGGCAGGCAACAGCCTTAAAGAAGTTACTGTCATTTTTACAGGAGAAATAAAATATTTTAACAAGATGTTCTGTCTTTGAACAGGGACTATTCCCTATGTCCCTGGGCACCTGATCCCCAGAGCCAAACCGAAGCATGTGGAACTGGAAAACAAGCAGACAAACGGCCGCCATCTCCCTGCAGCACGCTGGCTGCGAAGAGGAGCTCCTGAAACAAACCTCCTTCTTGTCAAACATAGTGTAAATCTCTGCTGCTGAAACAGTTCCATAAAAACCAGCCTTTCCTACCCCTGCGCACCGGGCTCTGCAGGAATGTGGGCTGGCGAGCGGCTCTGTGGGACCAGGGAGGATCACCACCATGGACCAAGGCTGCAGGCTCCAAGTACATTGGGCATTTGATGCATCTGCCAACACATTTACAATGTCCCTCCACTGCTGCTGCCTCCAAGCACACTCTTGGCTTGGAAAACAAGAACATCCCCCAGGATAAACTAGGTGTTATCCCGTGTCAGGAACATTTTTTGCCTCACTGACCACATCACACAAATTGTTACAGGAGTCTAGGCAGTGTCCCTCCATCCACCATCTCCTGAAGGGCTGATGGACCCATCAGGGGATTAATTATCCCAGCAGGTCTCAGCCATATGCCTCTTTCTCCCATTGCACGAAGGACAGGAGATGGATTATTCTGGATTGTTATCCCCACAGGATGGCCTGCCCAGATGATCAAGGCGTCATCTCTTTCTCCCTCTGGTTCAGTCACTCATTTCCTTGTCCTTTGGGTACAGCCACCATCCTTGCAACACCCCACAGAGATGCTTATTCCCCTTGAGGCATTAATAGCCTACATTTCCACACTCAACAGTAAACTGTCAAAAAAGCCACATCCTGTGTGAGTCAGGTGCAACAGTCCATGTAAAATGTACCGTGGCCCTGTGGTTACATCAAGCTGTGATGCGATATCCTGGGCAGAGTCCTTCTGCTTCTGCATGTCCCATGTTTATGAATATGCCAAAGGGTAACTGTCCTAGCAGCCATAGTCAGAACTTGTAAGCTCCTGAGGGTTTTGGAAATGAATATAAATACACTTCTATTTATTCAGAAATAAGTAGAAATAAACATGGTATTTTCTTACTGTTTTTGGCTTTGACACGTGTAAGACTTTTGGGTGGGATAGAGCAATGCAAGGACAGTGATGGTAGCATCCTATGGGACCCATCAAAGGCAAAGCATCAGCCAGAACATTTGGGCAAAATCTGTGCTTGTCTCCAAGCCACAGCATTTATTCAAAGCCCAGTGAAAAGGTATTTTTCTTTCCAACAGCTCATGATTTGTGCTAGGTTATTGTTGGCTACTCTGTATTTGTAGATATTTTCACATCTGTTAGCCTGTAAAGAGCGACATTGTTCTCTCCTCACTCCGTTTCTGTAGGTGGGGTTGTTTTGGAAAGGACACCTTGTAGGTTAGATGATAGGTTTTGTGTTGACCTGTCAACACAACATCTATATATACATATATATATAAAAGAAAGACCTAGTTTCAGTTTGGGGATTTTTAGAGGTACCAGCCCTTGCTTACTGACCTCCATCTGTAGAGTCAAAACTCTCTTGGCCGTTTTTACCAAATTCTCTGGGATGACCAAGACCAGTTCAAAAATGACAAGAGCAGATGCACTTTGACTGCAAGACAGCTTAATTTTAACCAGCAGAAGTTTCAGGGGAAAAAAAAGCAAGGAGAACTTGTTGACATGAAGCATGTGGAGTCACTCATCTAGCATTGTGTAAGGGCTATAAATCTGTCTGGGAATGAGGCATGAAATGCATCATAAAAAGTATATAATCAAAACTATAACATCAGCTATAAATTTATGGCAGGTAACTTGTGGAGAGCATTACATGTCTGAACTTTAAATCAAATGTTCTTCAGCTGTATATTGCTGCAAGATTTGTATAAAACGCCTTTCTTTTCTTTCCCTTTACTTGAGACAAATCTCAGCATAAAAACCATATCATTTCCTATAAATTCAGCAGTGAAAACTATGTAATCTGAAAGACAACACAAACCTGCCACAGAGAGTGAGTTACAGTAGAAAGCATCATTGATTTAAACTTTGGGGGAAAAGGTCATTTAATAACGTAAAAGACAGTTCATCCTTTCCCGCAAAGATTTCCTTGACTCAGCTGATGTGTCTCTCTATTTTACTTATTATTTTAGGATGTTCTTCTGACCTCCATACCTCCACTATAATTATCTTGCTGGTGTTAGTTTCTCTCTCTTCCTCTCCCAGAAGACTGCTATTGTCTTTCTGCAAGCAGATGAAAAACAGATGGTGAAGATACGGAGGAGACACTGAGATTTGGGCTATCTACCTGAATTTTTCTGTGTCTGGTGAGTATAGGTGAGCATTATTAAAATTACATCATTAAAATACTCTCTAAAACCCATAGAAGAAACACAATATATGAGTAATTTCTAAAACAAACCAAAGGCTCATCTTTTTCTGCTGGTACCTTTTGTAGCTGGACTTCTTTGTTCGGCAGCTCTCGAAAGATTAAGAAGTGAACAACAATCCTTGCACTCGATACGTGGAGAGGTTCACGGCAGGTGTGTATATATATATACAGTTACAAAAATGTTCCATCTAGATGCTGGTTGTAATATATCTGAGATGTTCCTTGCCTTTTCCCTGTTGTTTGGCTCATCAGGAGACAGCATTGTGCAATCTTTCATGCGCAGTTATATTTCTGCCAGTTATAGTGGAAAAGTTTCAGCAAGGATAAGTTTCTTGGCAAGACACCAAACACACTCTTAAAAATTAATTTCAGGGTTTTGCTAAGGCTCAGCATCAGCAGCTCGAAAGAGCTGATGTGCCCTAGATTTCCATGCACCAAAGCAGACTGCCGAGACCTTCACCCATTCTTCCTGGGACTGTCTCACCGCGTGGTTTTTCACAGGAGTTACCCTCTGTTTGCCTCTGTTCCCCAGAAGACTATGAGTGCAGTCTGGGTTTGGGTGAGTAGGAGTATTTCCTTACTTTGACAGCTAATTTGTAGCTTGCAGCTTGATGTTATCCTAGCAGTGAGTTTATGGTCCCATTACCACCGTACGGTAGCATCTTCCAAGCAAAGAGAAACCCTTTCTGTCATCTAGTCATAATGCCAAAGTTGGGTTTGCAAGCCAAAGAGCAGTACAGAAGCCTCCACCAGACAGCATAAAAACTTTGAAAATAAGCTAATTCTGTGACTGAAAATAAATACCTGTGTTTGAGCCAGTTAACCCAAAAGCTGCTAAAGCCTGACCTGTTATGAACGTGTGAGATATGAAATAAATTCTGCTGAATATCTCCAGATTAAGCCTGGCACTGCCGCCGCAGATGGCGTTTAGGATTAATGACCAGTCCAATGAGTAGAAATTTTGGATTTATAGACTGGCAGTAAGACCTTTGCAACCCCTGAGTAAACAGGCAGTGTGTAGTTGTGGTGGCTCAGGAACTGTGTGACCTCCAAAGCTCACAGATTGGTGTCCATGTTCTCTCCTGGACAAGGGGAAGAGGACCAGATGCTACCTTCATCCCTTGCTCAGCTGCACTGATGGGCTCCTCAGTCTGGATACAGAGGTAGACATCCCAGCCTTCATCCGCCTCCAGCTACACGTGGCAGAAAGCAAAGCAGCTTCGCAGTGACTCTTCTTCCCATGGCAATGGAAAAACCTGGGTACAGGAGAGACAAACGGCCCCATGATCCCTGGCTTGGTACAAAGCAAGGAGCACAAACAGAAGACAAAATCAGGGCGAGGGAGAAAGACTCAGCCACCAAATAGCCGACTATATGGTCTATATATCTTATTTTACAGACTTACTACGTTATCGTCTGCTATCTGCACGTCACACCCCACCACTCGCTCTCCATGGATTTGCACAACGGGTTTTTCTCCCTTTGGCATTTGCACCGGCAGGGCAACAAATATTGATCTCTGGAGCAACTCCCGATTCCAGCACACAATGTCCCGCGCTGCGGTCCAAGGCTCCGGCTGTCTCTGCTCCACTTTATCACTGATGTCTTGGCTGCATCTTCTGCTTTTTTTTTTTTTTTTTTTTGTACTTTTGCCTATTCCTTTTTTTTTTTTTCCATCAAGCTTTTCTCTAGAAATCCGTTGAAACGAATAACCGCTCTGCCGTAGTGTCAGCTCGGATAACGCTGAACACGGAGCTGAGATTTATATGAGCTGAATGCTCAGCCAGTTGTTCTGGATAGAAAATATTCACCTTCAGAGGCTGACAGCTGATTTTAAGCAAACCTCTCTATCTAATCTATTTATATGAACCTTCTCACCAGCACCTTTACACGTAAATCTTGCAGATGCGTTCGCCAGCAGATAGAGCAGCAGGAGCTGCAGAGGCTAGCAGCTAGACTAGGGAGTTGGGGTTTGAGCCCTTTGCTCTGCTGGCACCACTGTCCATACCCTCCCAATGCCTCAGTTTCCCTACAAGGTCCCTGAACATGCTTGGAGGCTGGATTTTGCTGGGTTCAGGACTGTCTGCCGCTTCTACAAGCGTTTGCTCTGCTCGGGAGGAAACCTAGCCAAAAGGTGTGAGGTATTTCAGCACTTCACATTCAGATTTTGAAACAGCTCGAGATCCAAAATCTTTTTCAGGTGCCCCAATGAGAGCAAAGTCCTTTCAATCCAGCCCATCCTCATCCTTCACAGCCATACAGCCTCAACAGCTGTGGCACAGGGACTGTCCCTGGGCCCTTCGTCTGCAGTGAACACAAGGGAGCAAACCCACCAGAGAAAAAGAGGAGAAAGAGGCTGCCACCAGCATCAGTGACCTTTCCAGGTACTTTGGGATCTCTGGCACGTCGGTGCAGCCCCAGGTTCTGGGAACACATTAGCTGATGCTTGCCATTTTGATTTTGATGGTTTGGTTTTTTTTTTTCTTTGCAAAGGACTTTCCTTGGCTTTAAAAAAAAGCAAGAAAGAAGGAAAACTAATACTTCCCCAGGGAGAAGACACCATCTAATAAGAACATAACTTATTAGATTTTAAAAACACATTTTAAACTATTCATTTTGGGCTGGTACTGCTCTTGTTACCCTTAAAGGTGGAAATAGCAGGCTCAGAAAATTCAGCGTAGAGGCAGGAGAATCAATGACTTCAGCTTTCCTCTCCCAAAGGGGCATTGCAAAGCTTGGTTAACTTTTTCCTCCTTCTTTCTCAGTCCAAAGCACTTGAGGTCACTTCAGCAAGTCTGAGTCAGGTCGGAGAGGAGGACGTTTGCAGTGGAACAGCCCTGCACTGGTCACAGAGGAGAAAAGTTTAAATAAACTGCTTTGTTGGGAATGAACTGGGCTGTGATGATGCGTTGCAAGGACTGGAGACGCTGCCACCTGTCTGCCCAGGTCCTGCTGTGTGCTGCGGAGCACCGGGAGCAGGAGGCATCCCGATTTCGGGTGAGGAATGCCTCAGGGGAGCTCGTTGCAGGGCTTTGAAGGAAAGTCTCGTATTTGTGATTCCCTTTGCGTGAAATAAAAGGCATCAAGGCTGACTCTGGCCCAAGCTTGGCTCTTTGCCTGTGGAAAACATAACAGTATGCAATGTTCCTCATGCCAGTGGATAGCCCTATAAGTATTTTAATTACTGTTTACGGTAACTGAATCGCAATAGAGAATCCAATTGCACATTTTTAGGTTCTTAACTCATAGTCAATACATTGCTTCTCCATATCCTGGGGAGGATGCTGCATTCAGGACTACACTGGTTCAGAGGCACTTAAAACAGTTCTGTCTAAGGGTAGTCATGGCGAACTTGCCCAGTTCCAGGCAAACTCAACTCAAGATTCTCCCAAACAATTTTGATTAGTTTCAAGGGCTGATGGGACCAGAAGTACCTTGCAACTCTGAGCTTTTTTGATGAGTCCATAAAAAGCAACCACAACGTTCGAACAATCAGTTGAAGATCAGCAGAAAAATTGTTTTAGAAGGACCACGGAAAGGATGAGAGCTTTACAAAAATAAGGCAATTACGTGAAGCTCTGGAGGGGCTGGTGAAAAGGAGCTGTGAGGCAGAACTACTGCACTCTCCTACCACAATCGACTGTCAAAGCCCGCACAGCCAGCCATGATTGACAGGTTGGTGATTGACACGCAGCAAACAGAGGACTCAGTATTAACCACCCCTCTTTTCCTACCACTTATCCTTGTGACTAAACTCACCCTTTCTTGTTTTAATGTTGTCATCCCTCGTTTTAACTAATAAAAGCCAGCTGCAGTGCAAACTGTCTACTTATTTCCCTCAAACTGCAGTGAAATCATAATTATTCATAACTGAAATACAGAACACATGTCAGCTTTCCAGTAATAAAACAAAAGCCTAGGAAATACCTTGATACCCTTGTCCCAGGGAACACTGACTTTCATTTCTGTTCATTTCTCTGACATCTGGTACACGTTGCTGGGGAATGATGCTCCCTTCAGTCTTGGACTTCTTCCACCCTGCGGATTCAGTAACGGAGTCAAGACACCTGTACCTAAAAGCAAAGCCATCCAAGTCCGATCGGATATGCTGCCTGAAAAATATTATTCTTTTCAGATGAGAGGTAATTGTTAGGCCCTGGCTATACTGGAGAGTCAACATTGTATTTCTTGCAAGGACTGGGATATTAATTTCTGGCACATTTCAGAGTCAGGACATTTTTTTCTCTCCTAAAATTTCCCCACCCTGAGTTTACAGTTGGTGGTATTAATCTTTATTCCCCACCAAAAAACACAAACTCCACTTCTGTTGCCTTGCCAGTATCATCTGGCTGTACAGCCCCAACCCAGAGTTGGGCGAAGGAATGTGCCGCAACGTCATGTCTTGCCAAGCCCGAGGCAGGAGTATTCTGGCCTCTCCAGGCCTTTAAAAACCGCCATATTTTGCTGCCTACCCCATTTTCCTGACCAAGGCAGCTCTGCAACTGACAGGAGGCCACCAGCCCCCTCAGAGGTGTTGCCCAGAAGGGGATATCTGCCACACCTCCGCTGCTGGGGTGATAGCGCTGGTCTCCAGAGAAAACAGGATGGCACTGACGGATTGGTCTGTGCGTTGGCACGGCTAAAACAATAGGCATATTTGTGCAGTTATCATCTGAGGAGTGACTCTGGGCTCTCTGCTCTCCATAGCCCGAACAGTGGGTGTTGCTGTGATGTGAAGACTGAAGAAAAGCACGGCAATGATAGCTCAGGTCACAGAATATCAGTGATGGAGGAGCTTTGGCCACAGTCCTAGACAGGTGGGGTCGTGAGGTGATACTGCCAAAGCGGTGTATTTTACTGATGCAATATTATCACAGCATAAATAATGGTGCAAAAAGAAAACAGCTTCATTTATAACAGTCAAAAGCGACACTCTAAATCTCAATCTGTCTCCAAATAAAACCTCTTGATGCCATTGCTAAGATATGCACTCTCTGCCACAGGCTTTGTCTAAGGAGCAAAAGGGCAGACTCAAATAAATATCGCTTATGCTGAGCTCACAAAGTGTGTCTTTCCAGTCCGGGGGTTGGACCACCCGGCCAAAAGGCAAAAATTGCCTCAGGTAGATCTGAACGCCTACAGGCATCGAGCAAATAGCTTTGCAAGAGCCGAGCGCAGTAGACAGAGCTATTTATCATAGGCAGGGGCCAGAAACAAATGAAGTGACCTGTAAAACCAAACACTTCTGTGGCTCTGATTGAAAGCGCGCAGGATGTTCCCGTTCCAGGCTCCAACACAATGGTTCTGTCTAGCCGGACATGCCTTTAAATGATTGAACTCAAGCTCTGTCTGGGCAAGACGTCAAACTCCACAAATCTCCATCCAAGCCTCACACCTGATGGCACTTTGAGTCAGTCCAGACAATAATCTGGAGTTTACGTTTCACTTCTTCAACCCCCTCCATCCCCACTGCCAGCTGCCAGCCAGCCTGCCTCCGTTCAAAGAGAGCAGGGGAGATCAAATGCAAGCGGAGCATTTCAAAAAGCAAAGCAGCCCTGCGAAAAATCAGACTCCTGACATCCGTGTGGATCACAGACTGAGGAGGTGTGAAACCACGCGGCCAGCAAGCACCTCTGAGCACTGTCTGCAAGAAACACGGCGTCACGGAGCAACGTGGGTTCAAAGGGGCCTCTGGTAGAACCAACTTCCCTGCTGAAAACAGGGCTAACTTCCAAACTGTGTCAGGTTGCTCATGGCCTTGTCCATGAGCTTTGAAAATCTCCAAAAATGGGGAATTCACAGCCTCTCTAAGACTTTGTTCCAGCATTTGAGCACACTGGTTAAGCGGCCACCTCCCATTGCTGACGTTTGTATGGACACAGCACCATCAGTTCCTGCTCATTCTTGTTCCCTCTGAACATTACACGACAAAGAAGCATCAGCACTGGCTGCTGTTCCTAGGGGGACAGAATTAACTAAAATTTGGAGTGAGGTCTTTATTGATGGACTTAAACTACTCAGAAGTCAAGAACATATTACTTTTGTCATAGTGATCCTTTTGGGGGGTTTCTTCTCAAACGTTACTGAAGTGTTCAGATTTCTGTCATCTTGACAGTAATGCATAAAGTCTACAAATTAGCTGAACTGTCACTGCATTTGACATGGACACAGGACTTCAAGATGAAAAGAGGAAAATGCAATTTCACCTCAGATAAAAAGGAAAAACTGAAGTCCTGATTCAGGAAAAAAAAAAGTAAATGAAGTCAGCACCTAAGCAAAAGTTACTCCTGAGCAACCTGTTCTTGTTGACCTTGCTTTGAGCAGACATTCCCTCAAATATTCTGTGTGATTTTAGTGGAACTTAAAATATTGGTTTATGTTGTTTTGCATACAACTGTATTTAAACATGCAATTAGGTGCATTCCTGAAATGTAGCATCAGTGGATAGCTTGTTGATAAAGATAAAAAACTGAGAAATTTTTGACAATCAGATTTTTGTGACTCCAAGCCTGGTCTGGAAGTTCATTTAGTTGCTTTAGCATTTTTCTACGTGAGGTTCCCAACTCCCACTTTCACCAGGGCGGCTGTACGGATTTCACGGGAGCAATGACGGTTTGCGCTCTCTGAGGCACTGACCCCACTTTGTTATGCCCATACCTGTATCGTCTCCCTATCAAAGCCACACACCTTCTTTACTTAAATTTATTGCACTGACTTCTGAAACCATGTAACTCCTCTGGATTCTCTCTAAAGCCTTCAGACAGGTGACATTCAACAGGACAACAAAAAAGCAAAAGAAAAGGAAAATACCCTTCTCACAGAGGAAGAATAGCTTGTAACCTTATATATGTGGCTTCCAATTTTTGGCAATAGCAAGTCCACAATTGACATATTCTAATATGCATAATTTTCATAGCAATGAGGTGTAATGAGACATCCTTGGTGTCCAGACACAATGAGTTTCCAGGGGAAAATTCTGCCTATTGTATCCTCAGCAAAAGAAGGTCCTTAAAATGTATAAAATGGGGATGGAGGCTG
This sequence comes from Ardeotis arabs, assembly GCA_011801015.1. Classification (NCBI taxonomy): domain Eukaryota; kingdom Metazoa; phylum Chordata; class Aves; order Otidiformes; family Otididae; genus Ardeotis; species Ardeotis arabs. The sequence goes on along the minus strand of JAAGAY010132104.1, from coordinate 67,802 downwards.
AGGGAAGGGTGAGATGAACACGGATAGGACTAAAAAAGGGAGAGAGGATCAGAGGGTGGGAAGCTGGTGGGTCTGTCCATAAATACACAGGGTGCACATGTAGTGTGATTGCACCAGGGGACATCAGCTGCCCCATCTTCTGCTCCAAACATCCCATCAGTCCCACATTTAAGTGAATTGCAGACAGAAAATGCAAACATTTCCAAAACACAAATCCTCCTGCAGCTCAGCTCATGCTAGAGAAATATTTGGTTAGAGAAGAGACGGGAAGGAGATGGTTGCAACCTGGAGGTCTTCTCAGTCTTCTGAAATCCGTTAGAAGGACCACAAGGAAACAGCCTGTCCCTGAAGATAATCAAGTCCTATAACTATGACAAAAAACTGGGAGTAACACTGGCAACAGAACAGACAGTCTCTTCCTGGGGACAAAAGCCAGAACACACTGATTTATGGCAGGAGGAGGAGGGATTTTTTTTTTTTTTTTTTAACCAAGCCAATTTGAATCATTGTAGAGGCAAGAACGTAAAAATAAAGACCAGATCCCACGTCCTTTCTCCATCCAATTGCAGTCACTTTAACAGGATTTTGTTTGAACAAGGATGCTTGATGTTGTGTCTACTCAGAAAAGAAAAAAAAATGTTTTTATTTCAGTTTGGTCAACCCCAGTGAGGTATCCCAGGTTAAAATAGAGTTGAAAAGACTAGAAGAATACAAGAACTTATGAACTGGTTCAGATCAAAGGTCCTTATGTGCTCAGAGAGGAACATATAAGCTCAGGAAGCAGTGACTAATGGCGATATTATATTCAGCCCTTAGAAACCCACAGCTTTAGAAATGTTTGAAGTCAGAGGTCCCAACCGATGGACATGTTTAAGAGCCTCTCGTGGGCCCATGCTCCATATGACAACTCAGCCTCCACAATATCCCACAGAAATGAGCTCCTCAGTTGGGAAAGGGATGGTGGGACAAATTACTGCCTCTCAGTTGATTTAGACTTGCTGTGTGGGCACACCAGCTTCTTCAGTTATGAGTAACAGCCAAGAGGTGATTTGGGTTTTAGGTTGGGGTTGAATTCAAATTGCTGAACTAAGTTAAAGCCTATGCTATTTTTCCTTCTTTTTTTCATCTCTATTTTCATCACTATTGGTTAATATGAATTGTTTAACTGGCATTTAAAACATATTTTTCTGTTTCTGCATGTGTATAAACATATCTTAAGTTAAAACAGAACCAGGATGTAGATATGAACCAAGCCAAGGATCCAAGCACACTCTAGGCTTAAGAAAAGCCCATGTTCCAATCTAAAGTTTGTGCTTGAAATCAAGAAAAAAAAAATACTTTATATTGGTGAGAACAGTTCATTAGTTTACAGAATTTTAGCCTTCCTGGTTTTTATTTTAGCTGAGCCTACCTGATTGCAACAAGGGTGCATAACTTTTTTTCCCCTAAGGCTTCAATCTAGGTAGCATACATCCCTTCATTTTTCTTTCTTTTTTTTTTTCTTTAAATATTTTTGGCAAATAATTTCCCTCTCTGGCTTCTTACACCATATTTTGTATAGGAAGGCTAAGGACATGCCTGGCTACACAAAGGGGTCACCATCCAGGTTACAGATTAGGAAATAGCACAGTTTGTCAACATTTGGCCCTGGCAAACTGTTAAAATATAAATACAGATGGTTTTATTTAAGAAAAAGTCCAAATTCTACTAAAGGTTGAAGCTTGTTTTCTTTCCAATCTCTTTTTTTTTCCTCTGAATGTTTGGTACATTGTGTTCTGTTGTTATCAAGTTTAATCGCATTTATATAATAAAATGTAATTAGGAAATGGAAATCGAGAGTCCTTTAGTTTTGTGGTTTATTCAAGAAATTTCTAGCCCAAACTGAGTAGAATTCATATATGTCAAGTACCTCTGGGAGTCTGTTCCCATGTCAGGAGGGAATACAAGCCCAAGTAAAGTAGAATAAAGAGGATAACTCATCTAATTGCTACACCTGTGGACCAGGCAATTAATTCCCTTAATTCAGAGTTTGCCCAGTAAAATGATCCACCAACATCGTCATGTTGCGGCTGAACCGCTCTGCTGTGAGCTCTGACCCTGCATGAGTTGCACAATACCTCAATGGAGGTTCACGTTTTAGCGGTTCTTGCTCAGGCAGAGATTTCTACCCCAGAAAATACAAATTGAAACCTTTACAGCCCATATCATATAACATATCTGTGTGCATCAAAGTGCACAGGCTGACAGTGGGGTCCTGAGCTACCAAAAAAAAAAAAAATTTGCACAATAAATTTTGCATAACAAGAAAAAACTCCCCACCAAACGCCTATAATTCATGCTGATAACCTAACATATGCCTTTCAATAAACCATGAGATCCAGCGCTTGAACTTCAAGAAATCAGCCTAACGTTTCTCTCCGGCCTGACGTTTTCAGTGACCTTTGGATGCAACTACTTTAAAAATACCATATCATGCAAACTTCATGCCCCGGGGCTAACAATCCAATAAACCCACATCTTGTCATTGCTTCCTGTTTTGCTGGAGCTTTTCATCTTTCTCTTCCCTAGCAAAAGTAAAGGATTCATTTGCTATGCAAAGCAAATAGATGATAGCTTTGTGTTGAATAAAGTAAAAGCAGTGCTATTGCTTGAACAAGGGACAAATTGAGAAGTATAGAATCAGCATTGTGAAGAAAAAGTCTGGGTTAAGACCACTGTTTTCATCAAGAGAGGTGAAAAAAAAATATGGCATTCCTTCGCTAAGATCTAGGTAATGTTCATAGCAGGACACCAACAAGCGTGGAGCAGAAACAGAGTTTTGGAGATTTATTTCCCTGGGAATTCTGCTGGAACTCTGCATGACATTTGGATAAGCTAACATGAGTAAGCATGGTGGAGACAAAACCCCTTTAACATGAATGTGAAACTAATTAAAACATCCTGCTCAATTTTATCAGTTCAGAGTCAGATCTTTGGGGTAGACCCATGAATCTGCTCTAGGTAGTATTCGTGCTCAGGACTTGGATAAAGAAACAAAGAGAGAACTTGCAAAGGCTGAGGTTGTATCGCAGTGGAAGGTTTGCAAGAGATTTACCAGCCAAGATTAAATTCCAAATATTCCTGGAAAACTGGCGAACTGGGCTGAAATGAAGATGATTAAATTCCACAAAGACAAGAGGATTGTACTTAGAAAAGGGAAACCGAGTGTGAATGGGGAACTGATGGCAGGGGCTGTACTTGGGTGTGAAGAACCTGGGAACAAGATGGAGCTGCAGACAGAATGAGTCAGTCGGACTCAAGTTGCGTGAGATGAAGCCAACCTCGTGCAGGGCTGCAGTAACGGGAGTGCTGCAGGGTTACTCCATCCTGCTCGATGCTGCTAGCTCTTGAACTCAAGTACCGCCTTTGTTCGGGAATGGGAAAGGTGAAGAGAATAAACCCAAATGAAGACGGGAGAGAACAGCTGGGAAAGAAAGAGACTTTGGAAAACACAGTATATGGACAAGAATTTAATTGGTCTAAACTGGAAAAGTGGCAACAGGAGATGAGAAATGTGTGTTCACAGCTAAGCGCACAAAGATCATTATCAAGAAAAGAGCAACCAGCAGCTCTCCAAGACTGCTGCGAGGAGCACACGAAGAAATTGGCTTTATTTGCAAGAAAGAACACTGAGGTTGGCTACTACGAAACATTGCAGATCCTAAGAATAGCTGGGGACTGGCTCAGTAGTGACAGATACCTGCCCAAGATGAGCCAGATGTATCTGATCCTGCCTCAGAGCAGAGAGCACGAAGTACTGCTTTGCCAGCCTCCCCAGCCAAAAAACACATTTCTGGAATTTCTCCAACTGGGAACCCTGAACACGTCTTCGGGCTTAACCATTGCATGTAATTGTTACTTTGTGAGGATTTTTTTTCCCCCCTTTTACATCAAACATCCTGAAGGCAGCAGTAAAGATATATATTAACAACATGCTAGCTTAGTCATCCTCCCCACAAAAACGCTGGAAAAACTTCCATTTGGCACTGTGTGAAAAGGCACTTCAATCTCAAGAAGAATGTGGTCCGTTTTGCCATGACAATAGTGTTTTCAATGCAATTGTGGTACGGAGCCCATAATAACTATGATACCTGTCCCCTGGGGCCAGTAGCTGAAGGAGCAATGAGTTACACGTCAAGTTTTCTGTCGTCAACGTGCAAGGCTGGTTTGTGTTATGCAGAACGCATGGTCCAAATGCATGGAGCAGCACAAAGCATGAGCGATAATTCACAGTCAGACTTTGATTAAAATGCGGTTTTGATTCTCCTTAGGATTTTGAGACATTCACCTTTAAGAAAAGGTGGAAGAGCAGAGTCCCTGTCCCAACCAAGGGTGGACGCTGCCTTTTCCTTCACACAGTACCCTGCAGCACATCCTGCTAGTGCACTCGAGGAGCACATTAGGGTGACATTTGCACCCTTGCTATCTGAACGGAGGCAAAAATATATCACTGAGGCAAGAGCTGAAACTCCCCTGAAGCCCCACTAGTGACCTCAACAACCTCCTAAGCTTCTTTTGCACAGGGTGCACCTCACCCAAAAATGCTGATTTCGTCCCTTGCTGTGCCTGTACTTTGCAGAAGCAAAATTCTTGCAACACCCGCGTTCCTGCAGCGCCAGGAAAACCTCAGGGGACATCCCAGCTCCGCTTCCCTAAATAGGATGCAAATAATCAAGGTTTCACTGTCTGACGTATGATCATGTTGGGCAGCGTTTCCTGAAGCTATCTATCCCCTGATCCAGATGGGAGGTGCTGCAAAAGCTGACAGGGGTTGCAGCTAGCAGAGATTTAGGAGAAGGTAGAAAATATTCCTGAAGGCTTCAGCTCCATGTGCAGCCGCAGCACAGAAGGCAAACAGGATGTCAGTTGCACTGATAAAGAAATGTAATACAATAGAAAAGATTTGGTTATTATTATATGAGGAAATTATAAGATCTAGCCCAGAGTATGGTTTGGTCAAGAAAAGATATGGGAAATAAATTATATCAGTTCTCCAGGCTTACGACAGGAGAAGCATTCAGGACAATGGGCTCATTCTCATTTCTAACAGCCTCTGGTAGATGGACCAGCTATAACGTTCAAGAGAATGATGTTTTGTGTCTGTTTGCTTTGTCCAGCTGCCAAATGTGAAAAAACACTTTCAAACTCTCAAAAAGTTTGCCGTCCTCTGCCAGCACCGCTCTGCAGCCACACATCCAGCCTCACCAGTGCTGCCAGAGCTGGCTCCGGTCTCCAGAGCTGCAAAGCACCTCTGCTCTGAGAAGACTTCAATGCACTGCCACCACAAACAGTCCCAAGGACAACCTCAAAAAAGTAAATAAAAGGAAGAAGCTGCCTCTTCGAATAAAGTCACGCTCAAGGTCACCTCTGGTGACCTGACCTCAGACAACTCTGGTTTTCATTTGCAGATGTCATGTGAGGGACCATACTCCAAAGATCTCTGACGCAGCAAACCATTGCCAGCTTGGGCTTCACGCTGAGCTACGTTTCACGCTTTGCCACATGCAACCCAAATATTTTGCAAACATTACTTCAGCAACTCACCAATGAAAGAGAGAAAAAGAACAACACGAAACTGTTACTAAATCAAGCAAATGACGTAAGGTTGATTAATGAAAGAGATGACTACTACACCGTTGGCCTTCTGTGAGGTCAAAACCAGAATGTGTTTGTTGATATACCTTCAAAAATAGATGTAGCAGCAAGAACAGATGTACTTACACTCATGAAAATACAGTTTTGGGCAGATGTTAGCTTTGCTGGGTCAGCCACACACGATGATTTGTCAACCACGGCTCTGAAAAATTTTCATAAAGACACATATTTAAACCATACATCTATAATAAAGGTAGGACAGCTATTGGATTTGGTTCCTGAGAAAGAGCAGCAATGATGACACCTGGAGATACCAAATCTCACTTTTCAGATGGGATGACAGGATCAGGAAGGTCTTGTGGGATCCCTACAAACCTTCTATCTCCCTTGGTGCTTCTCACACAGCCAACTCCAATACCATAACCTCACTGGTGGCTACCCTTAACAGCAGTTTAAACTGGCTTAGCCTCCTCATTCCTCCCATAAGACCTCAACTAAGAGCTGATCTCTGTAGGACAAGTGGCTTGTAAAAAATGAGATCCCAATCTAAGGTGAGAAACTGTGCTCCTTCTCTGGTCTCTCAGCCATCAATAGATGGGGACCATCAACCCTTAAACATCAACCCTTGGGGACCCCAGAGAAGTCTGTCTGTCTCCAGGGACACAGAAGCAGGCCTAGATGTTCAACATAAACCACCTGGCTCTCTTTAGGTGCTAGAAGATACGTATGATTTCATGGATCCCCACCCAGGCCACCAAGCCATAGCAAGCCATTACAACACTGTCCTGGAATCTTTGGTAATAAATGTTTCTGCTGTAGGGTTTGCTTCAGGGAGGAGAGTAAGTCACCAGACTGTGAAGGGCATTATTTTAAAAGATTTGGTGGTTCAGTGAAACCCCTGAAGTTCAAGCAGTTGTCAATCAAAGCCAAAAAGTAAAAAAAAAAAGAAAAACAAAATCAAACTCCAGAGGTAGGTGTAGAGACATAGGATTTTCTCAAAGGCTCTGTAGGTTTTTTACTTACTTTTACTTGTTCTGAGTTTTACGTATCAGCTCTGGTTCTTCTGGAGTACACCATGATTGTTTTATACATTTTCACAGTAGCAGAGATGTCACACAAACAGCTTGTGTTTTCTATCTTCCAGAAAAGAACAAAGAGAAAACTCTCTGTAATTTTTGAAAGCATCCCTTGTGCTCTAGTTTGCGAAAGACTGGGCCAGATTTCTGGCAGAGAAAAATTCAGCAAATGGGAGAGATTGGAAGGAAACTTGAAAGTGGTAGAACAGAGAAGGAAAATAAATTAAGGAAATTTATTTTAGTCTATTCTTTCGTCTCTTAGGTCTTATAATTGAGCATTATCTGACTAAAGGCATAGACCCAGGCCGTTTTTGCTAAAGCATTTAGCTGTTTATCTTTCCTGCTCTGTACACCGTGATATTTCTGGCTAGGAAAAGGCTATATATCAAATTCATGCCTTTCTACTCATTTCTTAATAAAAATCAGCTAATTAATTGCATCATCTCTTCTCCCTGCCAAATGGAAACTGTCGTTTTATTTGGCCTACTCCAACTTGTTTTCTGTAGAAGTCGTGATATTTCTGGATGTTTCTTTCTCATTTGAGAAAATAAACTTTGCAAAATGGCAAAAAAAAATCCACAAACACAAGCTGATTTGGACCTGAAAAATGCTGTGTTCAGACTAGAACATTTCTACTGATGCCAGTGGAATTATTACTCAATGTTTGCCAGTGATATATTTTTTTTTAAAAAGGACATGTTTAAATTCTGTCTAAATCTCCTCAACTCGCATTACAATGGGCTTCAATGCGGTGCTTCAACACGTCAATGAAGAAGTTGAGTGGAGTAAATGGAAATGTTTGCTGACTCAGTAGGTCTTATCTACGAAATGCGATCACAATCACACTTTAAAACAGAACATCCAAAATTGGCTAAATGGCTTCTTAAATTATACTATTTGTTTACCTCTTCCACATAAAGAATACATTAAATATTTTGGTTTATCACTATTACTTTTACCCTTCCAACAAACAGAAAGCTATGTTCCTTTCTGCATCTCACGGCTTTTGGAGAAACGTTCATTAGAAGACAAAGTAGTCTCAGAGGATGGGTTTTGCCTTGCACAGCCTTATGAACGACAGTTCAGCTACCCTTGAAATGGTGCTGCTTGAAGGAGAACAAAGCGCTGCTGAAAGACAGGGTCTTGCACGGACCTCCAGGTGCATACACACGTCACCTCATGTGCAGCTTCTCCTCCTGGCTTTGCAATCCTCAAATCGCTACCAGAAATGCAACCATTGCAACCCAGTGATACATTTCCCTGTGTGCAACCATCAACCCTGACAATATGTCTTCAGTTTCTTGTGTGACCTGCCATGCTGCTGGTCTTTTTCTGATGACTGTCTCTAATGCTGACACTTGCCTCACATGAAACGTGACAGACACAGGGATTCAAGAGCCTGTAAAAGCCTCCAAGGGGGCAAATGAAATGAGATTTGTGGGGAGACATCACAACTTCTTTGTGGCAAATGCGGTACTAACACAGTACTTGATATACAATCAAACAGGAATACTCTGCCTTCCTTACACCCCTCCTTCTGGCAGCTTTTCAGAGAAAGAGGGGTCTCTCGCAGCATACACATGCAGTATCTCCAACCCCCTTTGTGATTAAAGCATTGGTGGCCTTATAGGTAACGACACAGCTAATGCAATATAATTATTTCTCACCAGACTTACAAGTGCTACTGCACATTTGTATTTCATGAGTGTTTCTTCTGGGACGTCTTCCCGTGACCAAAGTCTTCTACAACTTCTATGTGAAATGGCAAGACACGAAATGGTGGCCATACCTCCCCTGCAAGGCGCCGAGCTTCTTTATTCAATTACACACAACTATTTTGAATAATGTGGTCCTGCTTTTTCCTTCGGGAAAGTCTGATCTGCCCATATCCAAACAGGAACCCTTTGATGCTCATGGGCTGCAATGGCTCTGAGGCTGCCAAAGCCAACTGTCAAAGTGCAAACAAGAACAGACTCATCCGTCCCGCCACAGTGCCCCGTCTGCAGACATTGCCCTCAAAGACACTTTCTTTGGGCTATGCACTTCCCTCAGTTTTGCAGCCTGGAAGAGAAGCTGGGTTACTCACACAAGGGCTGGGTCGCAGAAGAAGGCTCCTGCTATAGGGCTGATGGCAGCCCTGTATGTACCTCGCTACAGCTAAATGGGGCAGCTGCTGGGACAACGGGTTTGCTCGCGAGCAAAACAGAGGGCACCTCATTAACACTTCAGCAGTAGAGCCAAGTGTACAAGCCCTGCTCCCAGGACAGGCTTCTAACTGTAGAAAGATAAGAAGAAAGAATAACAAGAATGCAAACACCACTTGGCACTTGTAGTGATATTGGAAGTATCCACTTTTGGGATAAAGCCTTTCCTTTCTAACTCAGATGCTGAGAGGTTGAAAACGATCTGCTGCTGGGAGTTTAGCCTGGTTTTCAAAGGAAACAGCAAATTAAGTACTGCAAAGGCAATAAAGGTTGGAGTTGGGGTCGTGTGGATGTTTGGCTGCTTCTGTATCCCCCCTTCAGCCTCTCTCCAGATCCAATTCCAGCTAACTCCAACAACTTGACCTAGGTTATCTGCCCTGGTTACTTTCCCAAATTACATTCTGCTTTCAGGCGTCCTTAAATTGACTCTTATTCATTGGTTGGGTCCAAAAGCTTATTCTGCGTTGGAGGAGCCAAACGCCCCTGCAGCTCACATGGTCAGTTCACCTCCACGGGAACCTCCATCACTTCCAGCCAGTGAAGGGTCCTCAGCCCTCACATCGCAACCTCTGTGTGCTGCATATTCGCAAGAGGATTTGGCCCAAAGATTTAAAGCAAAGCAAAACTCTGTGTCAGAAAAAGTCAAATCATTTGCATTGGCCTGCTGAAATGTTGGCCATGTTGTATAATTGTACCTTTACACACTGGTTTCAAGAAAAAAAAAAAAAAAAAAAAAAAAAAAAAAAAAGGCAACTATGTGCTTTTATCGCTGAGGTCAGGTTCCTGTCCTCCCAGTCCTGTTTCCTACTCTCTAATCAAATCATTACTCTTAACACGACTAGTTCCTAAGAGCCTGTTTTGCCATAAAGTGCTTTCACCTTAGAATCTTATTTACTATGACCTTAATGGAAGGGTTTATTCAGACTTAATCTATAAATTGCTTTGTATAATCAGCCAACAACTCGAGATCAGCAGCAATTCCTGGGCCCAGAAATCAGATGTGCCACGCCCCGTCACTCTCAAGGTGACCTTAAACTGGGTTGAAATAACAGTCTTTGGAAGCGTAGAACAATACAGTGGAGTACAGGACATTGAGAGGAAACCATCCCAGCTACAGCAAGACCAAAAAGCCTTTAATAAGGATGCAAGGCTAACCTAGAACAAGTTGGGTCTGGGCCACCTCAGTTTCAGATCTAATTTTTTAAGTTATCTCACGGTGAAGTCAAGGAGAATCTCACCTCTGGGTCCCACCTGGGAAAAGGGACCAAGCATCTGAGGCATGCACTCAGAAATTCTCCCAGGGAAAAGGCATGAGCTGGTAAATAAGAGCTTTTTGTGATAATTTCATGCTGCTGGAAGCAATACAGCAGGGACACCTAAATGCCGTGATCAGGTCATCCGTTTCCAAGAAATCATCATCACGAGACTACCTTACTCTAGGCCAGTGACACATGTCTGAAGGTGCCTTTCTTTCCTACACATCTCAAGCTCTTGATTTGTAAAACAAGATACTTTTTACCAAATTTCATAAGAAAGAATCCAAGTGAAGCCTCTTGTGCAAGTGGCTTTGTGAGGTTGCTGTGTCTTTTTACAGATCGCACACTGGTTCCCATACTGAAAGATATTCTACTCAGCATGAAGCATTCAGCATTGTGAACAGTCAGGTCTCTACAGTCACAGCTTGAACTTTGCATGGCTTTAAAAAAAAAAAAAAGTGTGCCCAAACTTTCATGTTTTCTGGAAACATTTTGATTTTCAAGCTATTTGGGTATCCTAAAACAAGAAAAATACTTGACAAAGAATAGCTGCTTGTTGAAAGCATTACTTGTTTCGTATTTCAAAGAGAAAATTGAAAACACTTATGAAGGGTGTAGCTATTTACCAGTCAAGAGTGTTCTTATAAACAAAATAATATAAAACATATCCTCTTTGCTGTTTTGTTTTATAATATCTTCCAGTGTATCACCACGTAGAGAGCAGAATCGAAAACAGAGTGTATTTCCAAGAAGCCTTGCAACAGATAAAAAGGGTAAAGGACAATGGTGTGACAGCAATGTATTTTAGCGTTATATGCACAGAAGACATGTGACAGGTATCAATTTTCCATCAGGAAAGCTGAGGAGAGTCTTTCATGGTATCTACCTGCAATTCCAGTTGAGCACAACAGGAAAAGCGAAGAAACTTGAAGGCCAGGAGAAGAGTTGAGTTCATCCAATGGACAAAAGCACATAGGAAATCCTTGAACTTCTCTGACAACCTCTTAGCAGAAACTCAGCTCTAGAAAACAGATGAGTAACAAGAAAGTCAAGTTCACTTTTAAATCATTCTTATTAAACACATTGTTTTGCGTTTTATTTACAGCTATTATGTTCATACTTCTCTACTCACAGCATTGTACCCACAAAGACCCCTGAGACTATGAAAAATATATTCACGTACAAAGCCTAAAACGCATCTCTTGCAGATGGGCTTCCAACAGCGAAAGCAGAGGGAGGATATTTGTTCCTTCTACAGGGGTGGATATGCTGTGACAGGGCTTAAGAGACTGCATGCTGAAGAAGTGAAGGAGCTGGTTTGTTTTAAAAAGAGACAGAACCAAATGACTTTCTGTCATTTCACATCTGTAGAACAGCTGAATTTATGCTGCGCTTTATCCAACCATTTTATCAGATTTCTGTTCTTTGTAAACCAAGCAAGGGTCTAGAAATAACATTATGGTAAGTGAAGAGTGATGCATTTGCTGACACTGGTCTCTGATACGCCATATACATCAGAGGAGAAGGCAGGCAGTTAGAAGAAATGCCATGCAAAGTTTATTTCTGTTTCCAGGCCCATGTGATTCCATGGGAGAGGGCAGCTCTGCCTGAATCCATGCAGCCTTTCCAACCGTAACAGGAAACCACCGTCAGCAGCGGCATAATTCATGGCTAAGGCTTGCAAGCCCCACCAAGTCATGTTCTGAACCTTTGACAGTGACAAGATTGCTTTTAGTCTAACCGTCCCAGAACACAGCGCTGGGTTTAGTGTGTGTGACATGATATATCTCATGCTGTTAACAGCAACAGTGTATGGGGTTTTTTAGGCTGTAAACACCTGCAGCCAAAATGTGAGGTAAGTCCATCAAGCGCAGTGAGGTTGTGCCAGTTGACACCACCTCAGATACTGCTGATGAGTCTACTGTGCCTTGAAAAACCGTGTCCCATTCAAACCCTAAAAAAAGTAATTTACAGTTTCAGTCTCATGGATAACTTACGGGCAAGAACACAACCTGAGCCACATATTCAAGTGCTGCAAATCCAAAGCAGAATACCAGTTTTCTTTCATTAGGGAAAAGGAATTTCTAAGATTAAATGTTCCTTTAAGACTCATTCATTTGACAAAGAAAGTTGAAGCAGGATTACAAATTCTATTTGCCAGATACCTTGGACCAGTTGTAAAGATTCTCCAAGACATCAAAACAGATCCAAAAACATTATCACAAGGCAGAGAAATTGTGTCTAATAAGGACACACTTCTATCAAAATCAAAAGTACCCCAACACAGTAACTGCCAGAGCATACTGCAAGGCTCCTCTCTCCTACTGTCCAAATCCATACCACGCAATGTCAGAAGTCAGGGTGAAAGCACCTACAGGACAGGTTGGAGGGGTTTTCTGCACAGCAAAAGAGCAACACACAGTAACTGCCCGCCAGCTTTCTGGAGCATGGAAGAAGTGTTTCAAGCAACATGTGACTTTCTTTAGTATTTAGACTGTGCATGCTCTCGTCTTCCCAGGAGACAACTAAAATTTTCCAGAGAAAAAGTCAACTCCTTACTTAAAATGCCACAAAATTCAGATGTCAGAAGTTCAACTTTCCCACCAAAAAAAAATTTTATGAGAAAATGGACACGCCTTAGATGAACATTGCTAAAGCTAGCACCAAAGCTCTCCAAATGCCTTGTGTGTCTCTGTTCTGTGCTGTACAAAGAGCTACTGCATGCTCTGCTGTCCATTAGCAAAAACCCAGCATTCTCATGGTGAATAATACATAAAGGAGAGCAGAGAGTTATGTTTATCTGCTCTACGATCAAAAGAATGTCCTGAATTAACAGATTTTTTTGGAGATGTACCAGGCAATCTTATCTTCATTCCAAAAATAAATCTCAAATTGATATGAGTGTCAAAAAGGACAAGATAGGGGTAAAGGAGAGCACAAGACCAGTGGAGTGAAATGCACAATGTGGAACTGTTAGCTGGATTCGTTGCTGGCTACTGGTGGGAAGTTTTAGTTGGAAATCACCCACACGAGGAACTTGAGAGTCCAACATGGTGGTCTGGGTGTATTGCTAGTGGTTGGCTTTCTGAGCAGGCAAGACTTGTTTCTTTATTTCCCGAAGCCATGAGTCAGGCTGCGTATAGGCATCCAACATGAGTAAAAGGACAATGAAGAAAAAATCCAGTTAGCTTCAAAACGTGGCTGCCTTTTCTATGTCTCAGGGCACGGCTCTAGTTTCTTTGGCTCAAAAAGCTCATGGTTGAGACTGGTTCCTCTGGGTGAACAAGGATGTGAGCAGCTCTTGCTTTTATTGTGATGAGGCACAAACACTGGATATGTTGGATCAGCCAAATAGGGCTACAAGCAATGTAATAATGGCTTTGATGTTATTGGAAAGATGTTTCACATCTGCCTTCCCTACCTCAGGAAAGGAATAACTGGCTTCATTAATAAGGAGACAAGCAACCTTTCTTCTTCCCAGCCCTTCCATCCAGAATCCACATCTCACGACCCAGAGCAATAGGGGCTCCTCCTGACAGGCAGTACTTGGGGACTGATTTCACCTCTTGGCCCATTTCCCATGGCACACCATAAAGACCTCCATGACTGTATCCTCTTGGCATAGTCAAGAGCTGCAACTGTTATGTCACACTCTCTTGAGACTTTCTTGCTGTTCTCATATATATTTAATCAAAATATAGTCTCTCTTCTTAAAAGTTCATTTTATTCCCTCCTGTCTTGTTATTAGCTACCCAATACAAAGAAAACCATGCCAACATCCCTAGAGGACTAACTCTAAACCCTGCTACAATTACAAGTTTGTGGACAACTGTCCCAGCTGGTATGAGGAGGAAGAGTGACTGAACATCTAAGAGGACACAACCGTCAGACTCATCACAGTAATAACTTGTTCCCTAAAATCAAGACATACTTGGAAACACCCTTCTTGCTTTTGCTGTATGTACCAGGTCATCTCTCACAATACTTTGATTCCAGATTTGGAGTAGTAAACACCTTTCCCGTTCCATAAGTCCTGTTCCTGCCATAAAACTGGTTAAGACACCAAAAGCTCACGTTGCACCATGCGATGGGGTTGCAAGCGTAAGGCCTGACGCCACCTTCATCATCCACTGACTCACTTGCGTGAGGGTTGACGTCCAAGCCACCAGACTGCCAGCAGACTAATGGGGCTTAATGAGGGGTGATTATACTCAGCAAAAGGTACTACTGTGCCCAGAGGGGACCATCTGTGCAAGACACTCCATTCAAACACCAAATGATGCAATACCCCCACATTGCTCCACATCAGCCCACCAACACTCTGCAGTTATTTTAACAATGGGCCTAAAACACATCCCAACAAAAGACGTGAGGAAATGAGTATCAAGGTAGTTACAGTGTAGTAAGTGACTGTTACCAAACAATGCATCACAGGTAAGTGAATCAGAGCAGTGCAGTTTGCAGAGTAGGGCTTACACAGCTGCGGTCAGAGTCTGTGGGCTTCCTGTGGCACCTGATTGCCTCTTTTTTTTTTTTGCCATGCAATATCCTCCAACAATTTCTGAGCTTCTCATGACCTTTCAATTAGAAAATTCATTGGTGACCCTGTGTTACAGACCTCACCCCCTCAGCCCTGCGGATGCCCACAGGAGGCATTGCCCATACCTTTTTCTTAATTCCAGCTGTAACAGCACAGCCAACAACAACCAGAGGCATGGTTTGATGCCATCTCCTGTCCTGCTTCTTCCATGATGGAAATAATTTGTCCTGTAAAGACACCCTTACGAAGTTCACATGCAGGGTTCATATGCAAGGTTCACAGGGTTCATGTGCAGGTTCACAGGGTTCATGTGCAAACCCTGAGCAGGCAATCGTGGGGCAGAAGTGCAATGACTAGCTCAGACCCTGGCTTAAAGGTTCCATAAAGGAGATCCCAATAGCATTTTGTGAGCCTTTCTTTGAGAAAGGGGATCTGTGTCTTTGCATCCTCTGCAATACTGGGTTCCTATCCCAGTCAAAACAGATGTTGAAATCTACAGTAATTTTCAGTACACTCATTAAAAAGGAATCAGTGGTTCATTTTTGTTTCCTCTTCTAATAGTTTTCTTGCCACTCTGCTCTCCCAGGAAAAGCTTCCTCCCAGTTTAATGTGATGCTGTGCTCTAGGCTGTGTGCTGTGCCCCTCTCTGCCACTGGGAAAGGGAGAGGGAATGCAAAGAGGAGGGTGTGCAAGTCCCAGGGGTGTGTGGTCTGCTTTTAATTAAAAGTGGAGATCACAGAAGACTAGATTAGTCGGCAGGTGATAACACAAAGGGACGGGAGAGCTCAGCGCAAAGCGGAGCTTTGATGAGAAATTCACATCCGGTAAAATTACTGTGCCCAGAGGGCTGGTAGGTAAAAGGTGCTGGTGAGAACAGGGCTCCCCTCTGTTTTGCACGCCCCTAGCTGTGGGAATGACTCTTTTACCCATCTACCAAAACTGAGATGCTCCCACGGATGGGATGCAGCTAATCAAGACATAAAGCCTCACTGCATCCCAGCAAGGGAGCAGACCGGTGTGCCTCAACATATGAGCGTTTAAACGGAGTCTACAAATGGGGTCGTTACAGGACCATCCGCTTTCAGTGACCAAGCACAGAACTAACGATACCTGTCACTGGTGTCACAGCAGAAGTTTGGGGCTTTGTCCAGGCTTGTAATCCTCGGCAGTTTTCCAGGCTGTGTGTGTCTCAGTGCTATTCGCCCAGCTGAGTGAGCTGCTCCACTTCATTTTTCTCTGAGGAAGGCTCCCTGTGAAGGCATCAAAATGAAGACATAGAAATAACGGCTGTGTTATCTGCCCACCCATCAAGCTGGAATACCACCCATTAATTTCCAGAAAGCCCGAACGTTAGCTCAGGAAAAGCTAGGCTGATTATGTTTGTCCTTTCCTCGTAACAAACTCCCTTTACATTGCGTTTAGCTGAAGTGGAGAGTATCGTGGTCTGGTACCTCACCAATGATGGTTTTCCTGGAAGAAGGTAGAACTCTTCCACACGCTTTGAGGGGAAGTGTGGAACATAACCTCAGTATTTCTGGACAATTTGAGCATCACGGGATACTTTTTTAGTAGAAATCATCTGGAGCAGGTTTGGAAGACATGAACTTATATCCTACATCCTTGAGACCCTCAAGTTAAGATTAAAGGGAAAACTAGCTCCATGTGTACTTGCTGGCATCTCCATGCCAGTACAGCTCCCAGCTCAGTAACAAGTATTTTCCCTAGAGCCACAGTGTGCCTTTTGTCTTTGCACTGGACCAGATCCAGGGTCCAAAGGCAAAAATCTGAAGAGGAACATCCACTCCATATGCCCATAAACAGGCCTCCCCCTGCACTGCCACGTGGGACCAAAAAGTTGCCATCAAGAGGTGCAGACCTTCAAGCTAATGTGTGTGCTGATTGATGAATCAACTGCTCAGAGTGCAAAGCTCTCACCAAGTCCTTGCAAAGCTGGGGTTTGGCTTAAAGGAGCTGAGGAACAAGAAGCAAGAAGTATTTTGGGACCACCTAAGTGGCAGCAGGGTCCCTGCCACCGCGCTTGACCAGCCTCGGCAGGATGGACTGCACAGCCAGGGAACAGCATTATGAAATTAGGAATTAGGCACTGATGATGAAATTGAGTCTTTCATAACTGGCAGAATAAAACGTTTTTCTTCTGGGGAGGAAGAGGAAAATGTGTTTGTGGTGGTTCAAAACATCGGGATCACCTCACATCCTGACTTCCACTCATCCCTCTGGTTTTTGGGGACTGGCTTTCATTCAACATCCAAGGCAAAACTGTCCTCAAATTTGACAAAAATAAGGCCTTAGACTCCAGTTTGAGGCCCCTTGCTCTTCAGTCCTCCTTTTGATCCATTCCTCCAAGAAAACCCTTTCTCCTTCACAGTTCTGCCTGGAATCTCTTTTTTTTTTTTTTCTTTCAGTTGACAGTCCTTTTCAATTTTAACAAAAAAAAAAAAAAAAAAAAAAAAAAAAAAAGAGAGAGAGAGAGAGAGGAACACATACCCAATTCTGTAATATTGCACGTAAAAAAGACCTACCTTACAGATCCTGCTAATATTTCTGCTCCCAATGTATGAATTATTAATATTTAGTATCTGTGACTCACTAATATTTACTTTAGGAAGTATTTTTATAAAGTTTGACTGGTTTTCTGGATGTAGGAGCTAATGGAGGCTCCTGTTGTTAAGTGCCAGGGAGCCCTCCCTGAACAAACTTCTCTGGTCACTGTTTAAACTGGGCTGCTGGGCTCTTTTATGGCCCTGAACCTCTAACGCCGAGCACTGAGGCTGGCAGGGATCGCTGCCGATGGCTCTGCTGAGACGCAGCTAATTTTAAATCTGGATCTCAAGGCAAAGGAAAAACCTCTCTTTTACTAGCAACACTGTCACAGTCGAACGCTGTGTTCAGATTACGGGAAGAGGCTGCGAGAGAGCACACACAATCCCTTTTTTGGGTACTTGGCATTAATTTTATCTGAAGTCATGGATTATATAAGAGGAGAGCAGAGACCTCACACAAGTTTCGTCTGCGTCAGTGCAGGACACCCGGGGTGGCCAGGGACGCACTCCGCACCAAGCCCTCGCCATCATGCCGTGCTGTCCATGTGGCCAAGGGGCCAGGGCTTGACCACTTTTCCCGTAACTCTCCTCAAAAGGGGATCACAAGCATTTTCTGGAACTGCATCCTGAGCTGTCCACAACATCAACTAGAGTTGGCTTTTAAAGTCCTTTTCGTAGTCTAGACTAGAGAGTTTGGAGCTCATCAAAACTCTAATGTTTTCATAATATTACTGCTCTTCTTAAAATGGTTAGTGTCCAAACAAATTCCAGTTCAGTGCTTTGGATTTATGAAAACCATCTTTTTCTGATGAAGGAGCTGTTCCCCAGAAAATCCTTGACCAGCAGTAGGCTATTTAGCTCTGTATATCTGCTTTGCTGTAATGGTTTAGGACAGCTTGAGTTCACTTGTGTATTTGGAAAGGGAACGCAGCCTGCTGAGCTGGCCAGATGCCCTCAGACGCCTGAGATTGTTTCATGACTCTGCAGATGGGAAAATTTGCATGGTCTCCCATCTCCCCACCAAAAGCCTATCCTCAGACGGTGCTACATGCCTCGCACTGGTATGACATGTCTCCTCAGCGCTGCTCTCCAACAGCCAACATTCAGTTTGTATTACTCTGCTCAGTGACATTCCTACAGGGATGCCCTAAATCACTCCTTGCCAGCATTTCAGATCAGCGTTTTTCTAGGTTTGTCCCCAGTACTTTACCTCAGGCGTGGCAGAAGGTCCACACGTCCATCTGCAAACCCACCTCAGGATCCCACAGTACTCATTTGTCTGCCAAAAGACCTACAGGGGGGAAAAAAAAAAAAAAATTGAACAACAGCTAGGAGAGCAGTGACTAGTTTTTGTTATCTCAATCCATACTGGCACGGCTCTGCGCATCTTTACCTAGGCTACTTGTATTAGAAGGTCATCATCTGTATCACCCATGGGACAAAACCACTCCATGACTGTGCGCCATCCCAGACCAAATAGATGATAACCCTTTCCATATGATTTCATGTTTCCTTTGGCCTTGAAAATTATGGAAATTACAGTTGGGAGGGCCAGCAAGACATTTTCTAGTCCATCCTCCACTCAAAGCAGGGTTAGCAGTGGATAGTCCATTCTTAGGAGCTGCCATCAGGCATTTTCTTAAAAACCTTAAATGATGGCCTGAAAAGACCATGCAGAGTATCCGTTCCAGTCAGAGCCTTTCCTAATGGCCAGTCTCAATGTCTCCTACTACAGCTAAGCCCATTACTCAGTGGGGCCCCTTTGGCCACAAAGAACAAATGTCCTCTCTCCCCTTATGGTACCTTTACCTTACCTTCAAGAGTTCTCTCCCTCTCCTTTGTTATCCTCAGCAATCCTTCCTCTTTTCTCAAGAGCTTTTTTAGCTACCAGGTCGCTCTCTTTGCTTCCTCCTGGACTTCCCAGAGTTGGTCGCATACTTTTTGGGCAGTAGTGTACAAACCCAGACACTGTACTGCACTGGAGACCTTAACAGCAGGAAGAAAAGCTGGAAGGTTGCTCATGTGTCTAGCAGACTGTGTCCTCCTTTGCACATCTGAGATAACATTTACCTCCCTGACTTTTTTTAATCTCAGTTGGGGTGAATTACTGCCTTACTGGTTGGTCTCCATTTTTCATTATTCCTTGTATTCTTTCCTTCCAAGTGCTCACTTATTTGCGCAGCCTGTTTCTCCAACTTTTAAAGTGATTTTCATTTTCTGGCCTTATCTTTCAGCGCGTTCTTAGACCTTCCCAGCTCTGCACCATCCATCTCTGCGCAGATTTAATAGGCGTATTCTCTTTCCCACCAAACAGATTATTAATGAAAACACTGGTCAGAATCAGGCTGAAATTTTGCCCGCGGAGGACCGATTTCCATAGATTTAAACAGAGGAAATAAAGCAGATAGTAGCTGTGAACCATGGAGAATTTCTCTCCAGACAGACACAGTTACTGATCCAGCTTTGGAGCTCCCTTGCGTTCATCTAAACTGTGTTTTGGTTACAAGTACATCAGGTGAGATGCTATCAAAACCCTCCTACAGACAACCTCTGTCAGGTTTTTACTCTTTTTTTCCCCCCCCCCCCTACTTACAAGGCCTGTTAAGCTCATAGAAAAAGAAATTAGGCTGGTTTTAAGACTTGTTTCTGACAAACTTTGCCCTTTGGCACAGTCCATAGATGGTATTTCCTTAGCTTCCACAAGTGCAAAATACGGATGTGCGGGAGAAAGAAGCCTTGAAGCATTTACTGAAATAAAAACCTGAGGATCAGTATCAAGCCCTTCTCAGGATGGCGTTGGCAGGTCCTCTCCTGGGGTCATGGTCACCTGCAGACCCTGAATGTATTTTACAAGCTTGCGCTCCCTTCTCCTTCAGCTATAATATTCCACCTGAGCCTCCTGACTTTCAGCCCGCTATAAATAGCCTTCTATTCAATTTGACACTTCAGAGCACTGCCGTGTACCCGGCTACGCAGCGGATGACGAGGGAAGCTGCATATAGCCCTGGCCTCCTCACGTGGTGCAAGGGTGAGGAGCAAACACGGCAGAGAAGAGTCCTGCATAAGGGAGACCTTGTCTGTTGATTTAACTCCGTAACCCTATTTTAACCACTGTCAACACGATATAAGGGTGGTTTCTATTTGCACTGAGGCTTCTTTACGCTGCTCTGGCCGCACCCTAAAGTGGCATAAACGTCTTCTAAGTGCCTTAAAGTAGGTCCTTCGTATAAATGAGGGTGAACCCTGTCGTTTGCAAAATGGCTTTGAAAACATGGCCTGGGCGCATCCTATAAATGACCGTGGGTTTCTGGAAGAACACCCATCCCAAGGTATGCCCGTGCTATACATAGCCTCTAGTGAGCTCAGCACAGGGTGAGGAGCAGGCAGCAGAAGGCAGAGCAACAGGGAACAAGACTTTTCTCCTGAAACAGCGAGCAGGGAGAGCGCTGCATCCTGCTGATGCCAGAGAATTACCAGTAAAGTGGGAAAATAGGGTTATCACATCAACTCCCTTTGTAGACTGCTACCCCCATGCTCAGATCTGTGTGGGTTTCTCTTGCCTTTCCACTCTACTCACATTCAGCCTTCCAGTTTTTACATCCTTTTCACTAAAGCACGAACCTGAATCCCACCCCTGGCTGGGAAAAAAAAAAATAATATATTAAATTTTGGTCCTGCCTCTATGTGTGTTGCTCTAAAGTCTTCACTTACCTGATTCACATACCTGCTGTACAGAAAGACGACATGGCTTTGTCTGCGATGTTGTTTGCTCACAGCACTCCTCATAACACCTTGTTTTTTGGTTGACGAACACAGCTCGAACAGGAGGAGACAACAGTTAGCAAAATCACAGCCAGCCTCCAAGGGACGGAAGCGAATACGGAAGATGGAATATCAGCCTTAAATTTTGGGTGATAGGCTGTTTCCTTCCCTACACCAAGCAGGACCTACATTTTGCAATACTATTTTGGGGCATTTTCTAGCAGTAGCAAATAGGAAATCAATAGCTGTTGCAATGAGCAGGATGGTCTGAGCAGCCTCAGCACCACAAGCATTGGTTTGAATACCCTTCTCTGCTTACTTTTAAGCTCTGCTCAGGCAAATCTTGCCCAGTATTTTCAGCAAGGCACAGGTTTTTTTTCCCAGCAGTGACAGTGGGGGAAAGCAAGCACAAACTGGGCATGAGTACGTTCAAATGGGCAGTTTGTAATTGCAGAGCACGCAATAGCTGTGAAGCGTGCCCTCTGCAGAAATCAGCAGCAGCTCAATAACCATGTGACCATGTCAGTCCTTGGTTTGGGTTTTACAGGTAAATACCTTTCAACCATAACTGTATCAGACCAGCCTTGGAGTAATACAAACACCTTTGTATTTTATGTTGATTTTCTTGTATATGTAATGGAAAACATCCAATTGCATAGCCTTCTTGTCAATCAGGACTCCCTGCCATGGCTCAGTCCACATTTTTGGTCAAAAGCCATATGGTGCTCGTTGCCTGGAGGCTGAGTTGTAAACCTCCTTGTTATGTTGCTCATTTAGCCAAGGTGGTGTTGGATTACCACGAAACAACTTGGTTTGATTTGTGGCGCTGCCAGCAAGTATGAGCTTGGAGAAAATTTCAAGGGGAATTAAAAAAAAAAAAATAAAAATCTGTATACTTTTCCCTTAAAAAAATAAGGATACATTTAAGAAAAGTCTCATCAAGTGAGGAGGAGTTCATCTCAGTTGTATTTTGCGGCACTACTTTGTTAAAAACATTTTCCAACCCATTAATCTACTTCAGCCCTTATATTGCAGGGACTTAAAGACAGACACCGCTTTTCCCTTACTCTCAGGATGTTTCAGGAAAGGATACATCTTATTCTTGATGGGGAAAAGGTTGACTTTTAATGCCTGGGTACTGGGCAGTTTTATTTATTTGTTCGTGGAACAGACTCTGCACATCCCGATCTCACTTGGGCTCTCCAGGGGATCCGCCAGTCCCCAGGAGTAATCCCAAATAGCTCTTCTAAATTCAACTCCAGCTCTGGCTGAGCATTAAAGACAAGGGAAGCATTCATTCTGGGAAGGTTTTATTTCACAAATAATTCAGAAATCAAAAGAAAATGGAGGGGGGGGAGGGG
>JAAGAY010132104.1:22351-45388 GCA_011801015.1 Ardeotis arabs | reverse complement strand
AGTAAAATACATCATTTTTCATAGAAAAAAAAAAAGCAACTCTATGAACTGGCCCTAAATATTTAGATGGCACCACCAACCAACTGGAGACTCCTCAATCAGCTATTGGTTGAACATCTTAAAATGAAGAAATTTATGAAGCCAACTGACACGACAGCACGTCGGCAGCTGGGGAAGTGCCACGCTTCGGCTTTCGTGCTGGTTGTGATTTCCAGAGATTTGGCCACGCTGAGCCAGATGCTGGCAGCATCTGCACCGGCGCTCTTGGTTTCAAAAATAAATTTATTGGAGAAGAACAACCAGGCAGCACTGCCTTTGCCAGAGGTTTCACCAGATGCTCCACTAAGGCTACACCCGGGTGCTCCACATTGGCACGCGCTTACTGATCTGCTGAGCTGGGGTCTAAGGAGGAACGGATCCGGTGATATAAAGATGTGCTGCATCTTTAAGCGGCATTGAAATATATTAGGCTGAGAAATGTTTTGGCATCAGAAATAAAATCAGTAAATATTTGGCTAAAAACTGGTACTGTCCCACCTATATATGAATAGCTAGCACACACGATTGCAATTAATTGATGTATCATGACTGCCTTGGAGGACCTGATCGCCCCTAATTCTGGTGGAGGTATGTTTAAATTAATAGCACCCAGGACCTCAAATAATATTTGTGTAGCAAAGTCACAATTTCTCTTTTGTACAACAAATATAAAAATAAACAGATACAGACTTAAATTAACATTGGTTTCTAAAAATCCAAACCAGTTGGCTGAAGATAAAAATATGCAATTGTAACTTGAATTAAGTATTTTAGGATATTTCTCTTGGAATAATAATCCTTCCCTCGCCCCCTTCTCGTCAGGTAGGAACATCCCAAGCTGTTTAGATTTTTATGTGCTCAAGATAATCCACCGGACTTTTCTCCAAAAGCCCTCACATCTCCTTCCATCACTTTACAACATACAGAATTGTCACGGACAGCGTAGCAGAGGTGGGATCCCATGTTAGCATCGAGGCACTTTATGTGCTCTCGCAGTCCCCGTACCTGATTGCATCTCTCACACTTCCCAACTCAATAAATAGCACTGTGGCTGCCTTTTGGCCCACGATGGTCCTAGATTCAGGCTGCAGTATTTAACGGGCTTGAACCAGACCATGCAGAGCATCATTATTCACAGTGGGCAGAGACAGGGAAGCCTCATCTCACTGCCAAGATCTCAAACACTTCCAACCAGCAGCTTTTCTATGTTCCAGCTGTTTTTTAACATCAATTTATCTAGTGAGAAAAAAAATAGTTCACTTTTCCTATCTAAAGCAAATACTGTACACCTTGGAAGATGATACTTTATAAACAAAGACAACACAGAGTCATTTCTCTCTACCCACCCCAAAGGTAAGTTTGCTGTGCAGCACTTTCGGAGACGATGCAAAGCAGCTCTAATTCCATATTTTACAGAAGGTGTCTTTCGAAATTTAGATTTAGATTTCACAGAGAAAGAAACCCCATCAGTGAGACAAACTGAGTGATAAAAGTAATTTCCTTGCTGATTTCGTGGTGTTTATAGAATTAAAGAAGTGCTTAGTCATACAAACATTTTTGGTCTGTGTTTTCAAACAGCTTGAAGAGATGGCTTTTCTATGTCTAGATTAAACCAAGCATAGCCTGAGCGTAAGAGCAGCTATGAGACATCTGCCAAACAGAGGGAAATATTTTCCCATTTGTTGTACAACATTACAATCAAGTTACAGAGCAGAAGGGCTATGCAGTTACAAGAACTGAAGTTTATGTTGCCTTCTCATGAGTAATGAAGTTACTGGATGTGTGTGCATCAAAAGACAACCAGATTTGTGCTAAGACCAATTCTTGAAATTAATTTCCAATGTGAAGCAGAGAATACTCTCCTGCCTTAAAGAGCAGGTCATGCCAGCTCTTCTCTTGGCTTTGAAATGCATTCAGATGCATGTTGAGACATAAATAACAAAATAGTAAACAACATCATTACAACACCTATGGGTTTTGCAAAACACACCACTCTGGCTGACAGATGCCCACGGGTACAGCATTGACACTGAAAGTTGGGATCTGCTGGTGTCACAAATTGAACAGGAAAAATTCGTCCACCCCAATTTATGCCGTATCTTTAAAGTCTCAGAGCTGCACACACCACAAAGAGCTTCACGAAGGTGAAGGGAACATGCTTCCTACAGATGCAACCATTCCTAGCAGAAATAAGGTTAACTTTACCACTACTTAACTACTACAGATAAAACGACCAGCACTGCTGTATAAAACAATACACTGCATTTAACTGAAATCTTATTTGAAATGGCGTGTAGTATAGGATGAGATGTGCCAGCACAGAAGCCCCAGTTCACCGACTTCTCGCAAAATATCTGCGAATGTTTGACCAGCAAACACTAAACCAGCTGTTTTGATTATCTGGTGGTCTCATTTTCTGCAGCAAGGATCTCTGCCACCATTTTCATGCCCTACACCAGTCCTCAAAACACTTTGATGTCCGGCCAGCAAGAACGTCCTCTCCCCAAACGTGACACCATCGTACAACGTAGCCTAGCTCCATGCCCCAACAGCCTTACAGTGCTGATGCACACCACCTCATTTGGGAAAATACCAAATTCTCTCTTCTTTTGCACAGAAAAGATCAGACATACACAAAACCACTCTATCAAAGCCCAGCCTCTCCTCAAAAGATGCAACTTTTAAAACAGTTTCTCATTTCAAAGGGTCCAGTGCCTGGACAGTTGCTCACTTCTGAGACTGCTCGACAGTGCACGTCCTCACGCCCATCGCAGTGGATGCTTCTCACCCTAAAAATGCCACCTAGGGCCAGGCCAAGATCCCTACGTCTGCTGTACATTGAGCCACTGCCGTTCTGTGTAGCACACCTCTCTTGTAAATTAAAAGTTAGAAGAGTTTATCATTGCTGAATGCCCCTAGAGAAACAAAAACATGAAATGAAAAGATACAACGCTGAACGGGTGCGATGAGATGCGAACAGCTGAGTCAGAACTTGGTGTCTTTTTTTTTTTTTTCCTTTTCTTTTTTTAATTCCCTGAAAGAGATCAGCAAGGAGGGTACGGTCAGAGCTGATGCCGTCAGAGGAGCCTTCCTGTCTCTGGAGATCAACAGAGCACTCTCCCAAAGAAACCTGCACCTTCCCTAGGAATTTACTGCTTCACAGCAAAAATTCGGAAAGCGTTTCCATCTGAAGGATTCTTCAAGCTGGAGAAAAAGAGAAAAGAAAAAAAACCAAACATGTAATGAACCAAAGGCAGGCACTGCAGGACACAAAGGGTGACAGACCTTCAGGCACCTCCAAATTTCTTCAGGGTGCACTGTCTGAGCATGCTGGCTCTGTGCTGATGTGGCCCTACCAGGAGCAGGAGAAAGATAAAGGATGAAAAAGAAGAGGCAAAAATCTACGAGTTCATTTTTGTTTTGTGCTTTCATCCAAATCTACAGTGCTAAGGCCAACAAAAAGAGCTGGGAAGCAGAAGCCTCGTACAATGCTAGCTGGTTTCCAGGGAACACTGTGCTCCCTTACGCGGGGGTTCAGGCACAAAGAGGAACATGCTTTCCTAAAAACAGTTGTCAAAGAGGCTGGCAGGTTCCCAGGGCCTGTCTGGCCTGTCTCCTGCTGCTGGCAGTGGGAGCAGCCAGATCAGCTCACGTTAAATGACAATAAATACAGATATTCATTTTCAATCTGCAGAGGCGTCCCCAACTGCTCCGACTGCGAGCTGCCGGGGGTGGCTCTGTGCACGGGGACAAGGGGTTGTTTCTGTTCCCAGCCCATACTTCTTCAGCCCTGCTGGGCTGCAAAACCCCAGGAAAAAAGGTAAAATTTCATATTCTCACAAAATAAACATTCCAACAGGTGTAAAGACTCAGTAAATCTTAAATGCACCATTTTCCAGTACTTGTTTGGGTACGTGTCTTTAGGAAAGGATATTTCCAGTGTCTCAAAGGGTAAGGTTTTCACCTTGATCTTTGAAAAGCTATTTCACTGTCCAGTGGATCTCACAGCACGAGGGTGCTCCTTTTGCTGAGTGTAAACGACACTTTCCAAACCTTCACCCCGGCTGTGAGAACGTCTTCGGTTTCCCTCACCTCCCAGATCAGCACTCAGTGCTCCTATTGCATGTCACTGCTAGCGGTTTATTCTTAGCTAGGGCAGAGTTTGCCATCCAAATAAAAAGTTACCCAGTAGTATAAAAGATAAGTGAAAGCAAGACAGAGACAGAGGAGAACTCATACAAACAGGAGGTTTGTCACCTAAACCCAATCTACTGAACTGCAAATCACACAACTGCGAAGTGTTGACCGTGACAGATCCAAGCTACAGAAACCCATATTTAATGCCTACAGCTTTCTTGTCTTAGTCTACTTTTTATTTTCTGAGGTGCTTTACAGCATTCTGGGATATCCATTATTAGAATAAAAATAGGAAACTTCTTTGGATTTCTTATGATAACTATAAAAGAGGAACTACGTAGAGCAGTCAGAGCCACGTTATTAGTGACCAACCCTCCCCACAATAGTGGGAAATTCTGCGTTTGCAAAGAGAGCTCTGAGAAATCAGTACCATCACATCGATACCTGAAAAAAAATACATCACAGACTGAAACAGAAGTTTCAAATCAGAAAAGACTGAAGGAGCTGTGACTCTGTCACTGCGATCATCCGGAGGTGCAGGATTTTGGAAGCACTGATTTGCAATTGTACACTGAAACCAGCAGGTTAGCCCAAAGAAATTACAAAAAATTACAGGGGTGGCCATCCCATCTTCAAAATCTGTTTTATCATCTGTCAACGGGTTAATTTACTCATGCTTCTTTCAGAGAGAATCGGGGAAATTAGTTAACAAGTACAAATGCATCCCACACCCAAGAATTAAATGGAAATCCCAATTATAAGCCTCAAAGTATGGCCCAGGCTGAAAGCTGAGGATATACCCCTGCTTATCTTTTAATGTGATACACACGTACAAAATGTATTAGTATGGAGCTGTAAGGAAATAAAACAAGGCTTAACAGTATTTCATACCTTCCACACCAATCTGAAAGCAGCTACTCACTTGGGGAAGGTAAGAGCAGTACAACACGCTCTATTTGTTTGCGTCTCAAAATTCACAGTGACACTGCTAAGCCATCTATTTCCAATCCACCAGCCTTTCTGGCTAATATCTGCTGACTTTGACATACAATTGAACACACAGTCGAGAAGAGGAAAGTACAAAGAAAAAAAATCCCACCTCTCAGACTGGACTCCGTTCTTTAAGGAGCCTACGTAACTTTTCTTCTTTTCTACAGGCATCACGTCCACAAAGCCACCTCTTTCATCTGGAATGACTCCCGCGTGCACTGCAGTTCTGCAGATACTGGAGCTCTGGAAAACATTTAATTATTTCAACTTACAAAATATTTATATTTTACATCTGGAGATTTACCATCTCCATCAGCATCAGGGAAAACCAGAGAAAAATAAATAATCATATTTTTTAAAAGAGTGGAGTGAAAAAGCTACAAAACAATTCTGTTGTTCTTATGGACAGACTAGGGATAAAAGATGTCATGGACCAGATCTTGCAGGTGTGTCATCAGCCCCAGCTGTAAGCAGATCCACCACCACCACAGAGGACAAGCAGCCTCTCCACCACTCCCTTCCGCGGTGGAGCTGTGCCTGGGAGATTATCCAGGGCCAAAGCTGAACAGAGGACAACTTTCCAGCCAGCACCTCCTGGGTCTGGACCAGAGAAACTGTGGCAGTGAAACTCTTTGTTAGTGACCAGCCACCTCAGCAAAGTTTATTCACCCAGTTGCTTTTCCTGAATTAAGGTAAGTGACCATCAATTATCCAGGACCATTCACATCCTTCTTTCTAGGAAAAACAGGACTGCACCCGTTGTGCGGTGTAGTTTTTGGACAGACGTTACCCCATAAGACAACACCGAGTACGGAGGGAGATTAACACTTCTGAAAAAAATGAAGCTTCCTGCTGCACATCGCACCGTTACCCTGCTCTCCAAGATGTGCGGAGTCAGAAGAGCTGGAGGAACATAAAACACTGACAGCCGGTGACTAAGCTCCCAAAGCATCCAGAAAAGAGAGTGAAAGCAGGGAAGGCTTAGCCACGGTATAAACTTGGCTCTAGAAGATTCACAGACAGCAAAGCTGCAGTAACAAAAAGCAAAAACCAGCTTTGCACAGGGAACTGCAGCAGGTGAAAATCTCAACCCCGGTTGCTAAAAATCGAAGTACCACAAAACCAGCGCCTAGGGCAAATGTTCCTGCTGTGTATGTACAATACGGATCGGGCCGTTTCGTTCTTGCAGCCATATATGGTGGGTTTGCCTTGTCCCCTATATATTTATCACTTTGGATGGCCTATCTCTTGGCAGCTCTCTGAGTTTTGAGTGCCAATTTGGTATTTTGCTTCTATATATGGTCAAGGGAGCAAGGGAATGCTGTATTTGGAAGATACGCTGTGAATTCGCCCTAGTATGCAGTGGGAAATCTGTAAATCTAAAATTGGCTCACAAAATTAGGCTGTCCTGAATCAATTTGCAACACTCTCCACTGGGAGACATCCTAAACAATGTTTTTTTCAAGGCATTCCAGTTTTTCTCCAGGACTTGCTGTTCTGCTGCTTACTCAAAGCTTTGACCCAAAGGCTTTTTATTGTCTTACTCCAAACCTCCCCTTATCGCTCTGTTGGATTACAGCCCTCTCATATTCCAGACTGGCCTCTGCTTTGATGAATTGATTGCAGAGCTTTTGGAAGAGGAGACATTAAGAGAATAAAGGCCTTCCCCTCAAATTCAGAAGTACGACAGCTGTACTGGCAGCGCAATGGCTTTCCACGGTGCAGCCCCTTGGGATGCTCTGAGGGCATTTCCTGACTCTGAGGCATAGTGCGCAAAACAACAAGACTTCTTCTAGTGGGCCACTAGCAATAGTCTGTGAGTATGAGTTCAATCACCCATAATTTCCTCATAAGTGTGACTGGTTTAATCATTTAGAATCATAGAATCCTAGAATGGTTTGGGTTGGAAGGCACCTTCAAAGCCCATCCAGTCCAACCCCCCTGCAAGGAGCAGGGACATCCCCCACTAGACCAGGTTGCTCAGAATCCCGTCCAACCTGGCCTTAAATGTTTCCAGGGATGGGGCATCCACCACCTCTCTCTGCAACCTGTTCCAGTGTTCTACCAGCCTCAGTGTAAAATTTTTTTTTCCTAATATCTAATCTAAATCTACCTCCCTCTATTTTTATTTTCGTATCTCAACTTGGTTTGCTCTGGTGAGAAATGCCTGCCTCGTTATGTGGGTGATCCATCCTCCTTCAACGAACAGCCACACAATTGTGGATAAAAGACTTTATCTCAAGTCCAGAAAGCCCTTTTCTCTCCTAGCTCAAAAGGGCTCCTGATCAGGGCTGGGGATGGGTTTCCAGGGTGTTCACACAGCTCTAGCATCACCCCAGAACTTGTCCTGTCCCCATTAGCAAGAGCTGAGTTTTATTTCCTAGGCACAATCACGTGTCCATAGAAATTTTTTAATTTTTCCCCCAATGTGCCACCAGGGAAAAGAGACAACACATCTTCTGTTCCCCAGCCAGCTGCTTCTCACTACTAATTTCAGAATTAGGAGGATGCTGGATGCGTTCCCCTCGTGCCTCCACGTGCTGCTTCAATTTGCAAACCCTGCACACAGGCAGAAAGCCTGTTCTCACTTAGAAGTAACGCTGTTCAGCGGAAAGACCTGGGATTTGAGCATGAATTTTTCCCATAGCATATCTTCTTGTATTTTGTTAACTTACCCCAAATTTTAAGGCTCCTTTAGATCCCTGTTCCATAATCTTACTAATTTCACCATGAACAATTTCCTGCACTGCTTTTTAAAGCAAAAGCTGCCAATATCTCTGTGCTTGAAGTCAACAGGAGCACCCGGGAGATAATCTTATAAGCACACAACCTAAAATAATTTTATAATTATGAGTTAAAAAAAAAAGCCTATCAGAATGCATTTAAAGTTGGTAAAAATTCCTTAACTCAAATTGAGATAGTGCCACCTACGCCACCTGGATAAAAATCAGACTTCTCAAAAAAATTGCCAGTTCTTCATGTCATAGTTTTGTTCTTCACGGCTAAACAAATTTTCACCTGCCTTCCTGGGATCGTGTAAGCGTGAGCGCTGTCTCTGTCCACGAGCACAGTGGATCAGGTCCAGTTACACTGACCAGCCGTGCATTATTGTCATCACAGCTGGGACAATCGGCTCCTTACCTGCCGGAGCATTTAGCAAATGGATGCTGTGGAGAAGGTGCTAAACGGCCATGCGGCACCTTGCAGGGAGCGCAGACTGGAAACAGAGCAAGATGCTTCGTTTTCTTTTAGATAACTTATTTAAGCAGACACAGTTGGGGCACAAGTCCCCCCACGGCCATGACTGAAGGCAAAGAGCCCTCCCAGAAGGGCAGCGCTTGTCTCATCCAGCTTATCGCCTGCTTTAATTATTCCTCTGCCGCCGGCTCGGGTTAATTCACAGCATCCCCTCCTGGAGAGCATCCTGCACAGCCCGCATTCCCTGGGAAAAGCCTTTGCCCAAACTCTTCCTGCACAACAAGCACATTTCTCATCTCAGCTTCCCAGCTGGAGCATTTCTCAGCATCAATACCTCTCAGCACGCTCCACAGCCACCTCACGCTCCTTTTTCCCAGCTGGTTTCACCTGCTCCACTACCAATCTCACACTCTCCTAAAAACCTAAACGCTTTCCTTACTACACCCACACAACGCTAGTAGCACAGAAGGTTAACCAAGCCCTCTAGGAGGTGGCCAAATACTTTTTTTTTTTTCCTGCTTTATATTTCTCCCAAACCATAGTCCGTGCCTCCGTTTATGAAACAATACCCAGGGGGTTCGGTAGGAAATGGAGCTCGCGATCCATTAAAGGACACTAATCCTTTTGCGTCAGCACACACCAGGAAATAAAGCCAGCCTGGGATGCTGGTCTTCACCTAATACCCTCATGTTCGGGGGTAATCTGAGGTAGTTTTGTCCTCAGTAAAAGAGACAAAACTATTTCCCATTTCCTGCACGTTGGAGCACGCAGAGAGGAGGAACCGCGGGGTGGCAGCCGCCCGGTGAATTTGCATGTGAGCTGGTCTAGGCTAACCTGTTTGTGCAGCTCTACCTTTAAAAAAATATAGGTTTCGAATAAAACAAGGGGTTTAAAATTCACTTTCATAATCACTTGCCCCAAATTAATACAGGATTTCTCCAGGATGTTTTTTTTTCTCAGGAGTCTGCAAAGCTCCACACCAACCCCGAGCCAGGGGTCTGTGATCTCCTGACTGCTTCCCCCAGGCCTTCAGAGAGCAAGTTCCTACAGGCTACAGAGACAGGGAGCTGGCGATTCTGAAGACAATCTCATCTCCGATGGAAAAGGAGAAGGAAAAAAAAAAAAAAAAAAGAAGAGGCACCCACAAATGGAAAAATGTTGAAACCCAGGTTTTAGAGGCCTAATATTAAGAGATTTCAAAAAAATGACTCTGCCTAGTTTTAGGATCAAGCCTCTGCTCATCCCCCTGAGCAGAGTTTAGAAAAACAAACCAATAAAACCAACTCACATGCTTGCTTTCCACTGCTCTGCACCGTGCCCCAGCTGCTCAAAACACTGTTCAGCTCCCAGAAAGAGGACAGGGGAAGGGGAGGAAGGCCTATTTTTGCCAACTACATAGTGTGAGAGCTTATAGTAAAAACCCTTTGGTGTTCATCTGTAGATCCCAAAACACTTTGCTGAGGTGGAAAAGCACTAACTTCGCTTTCACAGCCACAGTCCCTAAGGCACAGCGTGGGTAAGTGACATGCCCAAGTCCACAAAAATAACTCAGTGTCGGAGAGGAGAAGTGTTTCCCCAAGCCCAGTTTTGTGGCTGCTGCACTTTGTTGGTGCTACTTCTTCCTTCATCCCCATTTACCCCATCCCCACATCATGGAGAGGCTGACCGCCTTCCCTAAATCGCAGAGTGTGACCCCATCTCTGCGATACGGATGTCACGATACACGGGGTCATGAGGGAGAGGAGCATACTCACGTCTGCGTAAACATTTGTGCCAAACACCGGTGCCCAGTACGATGGCTCATCTTTACAGTGGGCTGGACAATAAATCCTAGAAAACAATTTATTCAGATTTATTCTCTATATCAAGACTCAACCGGAAAACAAACTGCATTCTTGGGAGATTTCAAGTGCCTGCATCTGGTCTGCAGGTGGCAACAGTGAATTTAATCATTTCTTCCCCTCAGATGACATTTGGTAGTTAGTCTAGAGCTACAGATAGAGGGGTTTAGACCAGTAAAAGAGGGAAGTGTGAAGTTGCACCCTTATACTAGGGGTGTGCTGAAATGGGATCGCATAGCCTGACTTCTGTGTTACTGACGTGGTCCAAAAACTTAACACGCATTTTCTATTGCGATGCCAAGAAAAGCACGGCAGTAGGAGAAAATATGCCATTCCCAACCCCTTCCTCCAGTTTATCCAGTGAAAAAATAAACTGGATCCCCGCTAGCCCTCAGGTTGAGGGACCTCAGCATCCTCCTTCCTCAGAGCAGAGCAGGTTTAAGCTGAACACAAGCAGGCTCGTGCTTCTGGCGCAGTTACCTCGGGCAATGGGTCGCCGGCTTTTTGAACTGGCACAGCTCAGCTACTGTAGTATAGCAATCCAGCGTCTGTGCTGCGGAAATAAACACGGAAAGACAAATTATTAGACCTAAAAGCTCAGGCAGCTGCAGAAAACACAAGTCACAGTCACGTAACCCATCTGGTGAGACCCATGCCCAGCTGAGGGCACCAGGAGGAAAGCGGCTCCCTCCGCTACCAGCAGCATGCACCCAGGAGAGGGCTGACCAGCGCTCCAGCAGAAATCCTGCCCCCATCCTACAACGTGGGCTTCAAAAGATCACAGCTTTTGCAAGAAAAAAGCAGCTGACCCACTTCTGCTACAGCTCCAGACACGGAGTCCAAATAACCTGACACCTGTAGTTGTCCCTGAAAGGGGCTCAAGTGGACCTAATCAAAATGATGATTGTATATAGGAGGAGGAGGAATTATTCAAAGATATTCAGAAAGTGCTAATTGTTTAAAAAGTAGAGCTCCACAGTATTTATTTATATGCTCATCATAACTGTGATGACTCACTGTTATAAATTAATTTCGTATATATTATGTGTTTCATTATACTATTGCACTATATATTAAATTTTAGGGTTTTTTTCAGTTTTTATACAGTGTCCACACTAGACTGAGGCTTTCATACAAGGATGGTTCATCTTCCATCACTTTACTATCAGCAGCTTGTGACACTGCAGCTGATGTCTGGACCTGACCGTAATCCATCACCAGGAGATGGCCCGTTATCACCTTTTTCTGTACCTTCCTGCCAGATCCCCACAGAAAAATGAGGTGGCTGATGGTGGAATTGCCCATAACGGGTGATGGATCACCACTCTAGGGTTTAGTCGTGGTACTGAACCATTTGACATAACCACTTAAAACGAAAAAGAGGACATAAGGAACGATGTTTGCAAGTATCCCATAAAACTCCAGCAATAACGGTTTCTTCTCAGCTTTTAAAACTTACTTGTGACTTTGGAAACCATGAATGCATTTGAAGGCTTAGTTTTCCTGCAAAACAAGCAAACAAAAGCATTTATTAAAAATTAAGCATACTAGAATTACTTGAATCACTATGGCTATATACAAGCAAAGACAATTGAACATCTGCATATATTTAAAGCAAATACAGGGTTTTTTTCATGCAGGTAGTACCTAAAAGACTCCACGCCGTTCCTGGTAGACTTCACAAAAGCCGGTGTCCTCCCCTTCCTCGTGATATCAACCAGTCCTCCTTTATTGTCCAGGATGCCGTAATGAATCGCAGCACGACAGATGCTTGATGACTGACAAGAGCACAGACACAAACAGCATGTGAAATAAATCCCATTCACGGAGCAACGCTGACCAACCGCTGGGCACAAAATGAAGAAGAAATGAAACCGCCACCAAAGCGCCAAATGGAAAAGAAGCTGAGTACACTCCTTTGGAATCTGGTTGTTAAATCTTACTCTCCCAACACAGCCTTATTCTTTTATTATTATTATTATTATTTTAAGCACTGCCTGGTTGAATGGCAAGCTTTTTTAAAATAACAAAACCGTACATTTAGATACCATTTAGAAGAAAAGTAGCACTGGAAATTAACGACCAGTACAAAATATTTCCAGTTCTCAACAAAATATTCAAACCCAAAATATTTCTGCTGAAACCACTTGGAGGAGGTGGCTGTCTGCAATCACAGAAGTTGCAGGGCAAAGATGTATCACGGGCGATGTAGTCATGCACCAACAGCGAGAATGAGGAAAGCAAACTTGCTTTTACACAAAAACCCTTTTATCTTCAACCTTTCTTCACCCTAAAAAGTAGTTTTGACGGCAAAACAGTGCCATGTTTTATTTATAAATTATCTCCCTAATTCAATATCCAGCAAGTCAGCCCAAAATATTATTTAGTCACAACATTTAGCAGTGTTTTTCATATAAAGTTTCTGTTCAGCATGACAGCTGCCCACACTAAAGAAGAGATCTTTGTAAGAGCTGTCTGTTGATCCCCATCCCTCACTCTCCATGGGTTTTATTGCACATGAAGGGCATTCATGACAAAAAATCAAGTCTGGAATCACTTTGCCTTTCCAGACTGCTTCTTTTTCATCACCAAGATGAGGAAAATGCAGATAATCTTTATTAGCACTGTTTGACAGCACCACAACCGGAGAATGCAGAAAGCCAAACGACACTAGAATTGTTGGCATTTCCCATTTCTGTTGTTACCGCTAACTCCCCACAAATTACATCTATGAGCTATTAAAAGGTACTTACACTCTCATAATAAAATGTTCCAAAGATCTTTCCCTTACTGTACAAGCAGCCAGCTGGGCACAAATACCTAGTAAAGATATATATCTTTGAGGGTGGCGAAAAAACAATTCAAGAAAAACAGAATTTGACTCTGTTTCATTTAATAGTCATTCCATTCATTTCACGTAACTCTTCCATTTAAAAACAAGATTGCAAAATAGCTACTTTTTAAAACAGTTTCTCCACCCTCCTTAAAAGCCCGACCAATATTTAGATTCTGTGGATTTGGTTTTCCTCCAAGTGATAAACTGTCCCGTTCTTTGCAGAAACCTTAACCAGAAGTTCTTGACTGGCTGGGAGGGGACAAGCCATGAATTATTGGTCTGGCTTAGACAGCGGTGGAATGCTTGAACAAGGCTCAAAAAATGACTCTGTCAAAATTTATTAAACCATTTTGGACACCTGGAACTGTGGGTCATCATGGCTGAATAAAACAAACTGAATCACCTTATGGCTAGGCTTGGCTGAAGGCTTTGCCTTAGGAGGAATTAAGGCTTTTTTATTTGTTTTGATTTTTGTTTGGTTTTTTTTTTAAAAAAAAAAAAGATATCTACCTAGATAGTCACAAAAATATACATATAGTATGCCTATCCCATGTTTGCAAGAACCAAACAATTTTTAGGCCATTTTTTCCCCACAACACTCCAAGAGGTATCAATAAAATGTTACCTGTTGCATGTCGAGCCCCTGCATTTGTCTCTCATCTTGGTTTCACAGGTAATGACTTGTGCTGGGGAGAAAAAAAAATGAAATAAATAAATATTTCAGAAAGGAAAGAGACTGCCACAGCCTGCTCTCGAGCTATGGAGATGAGCAACCACCGTGCGTCTTTCCTGGAGGTCTTTGGTGCAGCGAGATAAAATCTTATCACAGACCAAGCAGCCTGGAGCAGTTTGTGCCTCCTTGGCCACTCACCTGAGACAGGTGTCTTTGGAAATATTAGCAAGGAAGAAACATCTGACAGCTGAAGGCTTTGATTTACAGCCCGAGGTCTGCAGCCAGAGCTCTCATTCTCCATTTAATTACAGACTGCCGAGATGCCGGTTGATAAACTTGAAAAGGATGCGCTGGCTTGCCTCACCTTGTTCTCAGAATAAGTCTCTTTTAATTAACAGCGATTAGGGAACAACTGAGGAAGTACTACCAGCTCCACAAATAACTTCAGAAGTCTTCCCGAGCAAGAAAGAAAAAGGAAACAAACTAAAAAAAAACCAGAAAACCTGCAAAGTAACTGCTGATTGTGGAGTTTTTTACATGGGAAATACAATGGATGTTTCCTAAAGCGATTGCTGATCAGGGGACCTTTGGTTCACTGACACTTCCTTGAGATGCCTTAGAAGAACAAATAACTATTGCAGATTGACATGCAGAAGGCATGAGTGGCTTTTGGAAGTCTTGCTCCCAGCTTCTAGCAGGCTTCTGCTGTAATTAACAGCACATTTTTGCACAGATTACCTTCCCCCTCCACTCAGACATCCTCCCAGCTATTTTTCCACTCAGCCTCCTCATCATTTTCCACACCTTTTCCCATCGAGGTACTTTAAAATGAACAGGGGCAGAACAAGAAAGAGGGTGTCTTACTCATGTAGGTCTCTGGGATGATTTTCTTGGGCTTGATGGGTTTGTTGGGCTTGCTTTCCGAAGGGTAGAACCACATGGGCTTTTGCTCCACAGTCTGCGAAATCTCCACTTCGTTAGTCTCATCGGTCTCAGCGACGGGATTTTCATATTGGTAATCTAGTTAGAAGAGGGGTTTAAAAATAATTACAGTGTGTTCACGTTGGTGGGGAAGTCATACAGGTTCATATTTTGAGGGAGATGGTTTGGTTTGATGAGGATCTACTTTTAAATAGTTGGAAACTCAAAAATACCCATTAA
Organism: Ardeotis arabs; assembly: GCA_011801015.1. Taxonomy (NCBI): domain Eukaryota; kingdom Metazoa; phylum Chordata; class Aves; order Otidiformes; family Otididae; genus Ardeotis; species Ardeotis arabs. The sequence continues at coordinate 30,513 of JAAGAY010132104.1, read as the reverse complement.
AGGCGGAGCAAGGCCAGTGCTGGGGCAAGCGCAGCACCAGGAGGGGAGATCGCTCCTCGCCCGCTCCTCTGCACACAAAGTGACATTTAGAGCATCTGACAATAAAGGTTTGAAATGATCCCCACTATTTAGTGAAAATAGTGCTGATATTTCTTCTTCTCTTTCCCATACAGCTCTTTCTCCTTGGAGGAAAACACAAATTTGCTGTAGGACACGTGCAAAAGGAGGGCTCTAGTATTCGGGCAGGCGGCTGAAACCTCTTCTCCTCCCACTTGGGTTTGCTTCTCCAAACCACCCCATCAGCACAGCTTCAAAGCTCCTCTGGTAAAGGACAGGTCCTCCTACAGCCCAGTCCTGGCTTTAGCACCTGTGGCAGGTTTATCCCTCACTTTACCTCCGCCAGAGACCGAGCTGCCTGCCGTGGCAGATGGGCAAAGGGATTTTGGGAAGCGTTACCAGCAAAATTCATTCTGCTTAGCTGGTCCTACCCGAAACCCTCCGCTGCTCTTGTCCTCAGCAATGAGGAGGGGGAGGATGCAACAAAAGGGAGGACGTATGGCAGCTTGGAGAGGGCTTTCTACCATCAGGCCACGCCCTCTCCTCTCCCACCTGCACCCCGGGGATCTCCCCCTGGACCCACAATCCTGGGATAAAAATTATAAATAAAACGTGGCAGCAAAATAAGGCTCTGCTTTGGGCAAGCCTCCAGGGAATCTGCCTGTTTCTAACAGCCCAGTTCTCTGTGAAACAAAACACATGGGAGAAGAAAAACGCCCTCAACGCACGACCCCAGAAAATCCTCCAAGTGCTGGAGGATAGTGCTGCTTCACGGGAGGTTTCAGCGCGAATAATGTTTTTTAGAGAACTCCACACGTTGAGAAAAACCATCCACACTCCCTCCCTCTCCTCCAGGAGACACGAAACGCTATATTCATTTTGCAGCCGTGAAAACCGAGGTGGGGAGTGAGGGAAGCGCTCCATCCCCAGCCCCCGAAGGAGCGGGGCAGGCGGCCAAGCTCTGCCCACCCACGTCGCCTCCGGTAAGCGCCGGAGAACATTCCCTTCGCAAACAAACCCCGCGAGGACGGGATCGCTCCTGCCCGCAGCCTGTCGGCGCTCAAAATCCCACTGGAGCCAAACCCACATAAGCTCAGAGCAGCTTCCCCTCCACCCGAGCGCTCGCTCGCCATTTCACCAGGGAAAACACGCCAAAGCTGAGCTCCAAATTTTAAGCCGTTCAGGGCTTTTCTGTTTCAGCTGCAGCCACCGATTTCCCACGTGTCGTAATATCAAAATATTAAGGATGGCTAATTAAAAGGTGTATAAAGCTGTAGGCTGCTTCTAATTAGAAGTGTCCAGGCCTAAGTTTGCTCCCCGTACCTTTGTAGCAGAGGTTGCTCTGGCAGCCTCCTCCGTAGCTCGGCGGGCACTCGGAGCAGGGGCGGCCGGTCTTGTACGGGGCTTCTCCGATCCAGTTGCCCCTGCAAGAACGGGAACAACGCACACCTGTCAGACACCCCAAATACCCATCCAAGCCCCCTGGGACCGCCTGGCGCTAAGGGAGTGGGGAAAATGGCTGTTTCTGCTGTGCTAGTCCTTGGATAAGGGGCTGGAAATGGGGAAAAGATGACCTGTACCCACTCCTTCCATGCCCGTGATGTCCGTCATCCTCCAGCAACAGCTCAGTGGGCCTCCATTTGCCCAATGCTGCCTTCACCAGAGCCACAGGCCTCCCCCAATTTTCCACGACACCCCCAGGCAGTTGCATGGGACAGGCTGGAGCACAGCTCTTACCATCTAAAAGCTGCTCCATTTTCCATCTAGAACCATTCCCAAACACTAGAAACACATGGGCTCTCACGCCAGATCATCTGGAGAACAGAGCAGCTCTTCGCGCTCTCTCTTCGCCCAACCTGGCCATCCCCAGGTCTCCAATTTTGCCTCTGAGGCTGCCGAAACATCATCCTGGCCCAGAGTAACTCAGCAAGGAGCAAACAACCAGCCCAGGAAAGTCTTGCAAGAAAAATGTTACCCTTCATTTCACCTCCAAGATGACATTTTTAGGGGTTTACTTAAATAAATTGTGCACAATATCGCTTTTACATTAAATTCCAATATAAATACTGTGATCTTACGTAAACAGAAGTAAATCAATGGATGAGTGCATTTTCCTCAAGAGACTACCCAGAAACAAAAGCTCTTTTTGGCATTCTGCACTGCAGATTTTGGGGGCTGAGAAGGTTGAAGGAGCCGGAGTTTAGCTTGTGACTACGAACCCTTGGGTTATTGCTCTTTCAGCTGTCTTTCAGGCTAGATGAGGACAACGCGCACTGACGCCAGAGAGAAAAGATTAGGCAGAAACTGCAGAAATAGAATGTTTTTCCATCCAGCAGCTCTGAGTGGTTGTGCAAACAGCCTAGTCTGCTACGGAAACTCCATGGGGGACGGCGTGATCCCTTACAAGGAGTAGGTTATTAAATCCCGTCAAATCAAGAGCGTAATGTGTGCAGCAGCTAAAGCAGGGAGAGGGGCTTAGATAACCCACCCGGGATCGTGCGATGAGGTGCCAGCTCTGTACCCACACGTTTCTCTGCCCTATGATCTCCAGCAGCCAGATGCTCTCCAAGCCACTCCGTTCATATATAGAGATTTCCCTATTTCATTTTGTTTCCAAGATTTAAATCGCCAACGGCTTGGAGTGGGAATGTTTCTCCTATTAGCCATTAAAGAAGAAAATATTAATTGCCATTGCCAGGGAGGAAACTTCTCCTGGATGTAGTAGTTAAGAAACGTGATTTTCATTTTGAAATTTAACCAAACCACTGAGTTAACTGCATCAGTCAAGATTTAGCTATTTCACTTTTTTTTCTTTTAAAGCCACGGGGAGCTCATCAGGTCTGGGATTTATCTCTCCGCAGCTCCTTGCAGCGGGCCCCAGCTTCGCACGAAGCAGCGGTGTGTTTGAACCAGCAGATTTTACAAGGAGAAAGCGGTGAAAACGTGTCACAATACCACAATCCTACCTGGCTGGGTCCGGAGGCTGCTGCCAGAGCTGCGCAGAGCGACGTTAATCACCATCCCCATCCCCTCCCGCCCTCGCAGCAGCGGAGAGAGCGAGCAAGCCTCGCTTGGCAGCGCACGCCAGCTCCATCCCGGCCATCTCCCGCTCCTCCTTCCCATGGCAGGAACATCAAAGCTCCAGCCTGGCCCCAGCCCCTCATTCAGTTTTCCAGAAGTCTTGAACCAGCACTGCGCTGCCGTCTAAAGAGAAAATTTAAAGCCACAACCACCAGTCTAGACTGCCTGAAATCTCTTCCCCAGATCCTGGGCTAGTCAGAAAAACCTTTCCAGTTATAGGAAAGCTGGAGAGAGCCCAGCTCATCTGCCTTACTTGGGCGAGTAGTTGCAGACCAGGTAGACGGCGTTCTCCCAGATTTCTCCCCAGACGTTCATCCGCTCGCAGACATTCACGGCACAGCCGATCTTGTTTGTCGTGGCCCAGACTATCTGCAAGTGCAACGCAGTTTTTGAGAATAAGCAAACCACCCCGCCGCAGGCACACGTTGCAGCGACAAACGGGACACGGAGGGATGTGGGGAGTGGAGGTCCAAAAGGCCTTCTTCTCCTTTACCTGGGTGTAATGCGTGCACATAGAGCCAGTGCATTTATCCGGGCACCATGGGTTGCACTCGTGAGGATACGGGTACGTGTAATCTTTAACTTCATCATACCAGGATTGGACATGGAAAGCCGGAGACCGATACCTGAAGGAGCAAAGACAGTTTAAATCACCAAGGTCTGGTAAAAGTTTTCAGAAAATACCTGTAGCCTCCTGTCATATTGTAAGCTCAGATTTTTTAATACAAGTTTTGGTAATTTTTATATAAAAGTTTCTTAAGGCGAGTTCCATTCATTGAGAAGGTGTTGCTTACAGAACTCCCTAACGTGGTCTAATGAACAGGAAAAAAAAAAAAAAAAAATCTCATTGAAAATGTTCAAGACAAATTTTTTCCCTAAGATTCACAGCCCGGTCTGACTTTCTGTATTATTTATAGGTTTGACATGCTCTTCAAGTACCGCTGACCTGAAATGTCCTCCTGACTTTTCCACACAACTAAAAAAAAAAAAAAAAACAAAAACTTCTAGTTTGGCAGAAAGTTGTATTTTGAAAGTAAACAGGAGTTAAGGTTTGCCAAACATCTTAAACCGAAAGCCATCGTGTACCTATTTTACCGCCAGGCAATTTGCTAAATCTGGCAGCACGCTAGCAGTTAACACTGTAAGACCTTTGAAAGCAAGTGGGCTTTTTCACCCTCCCATCGCACCAAGAGTCAGCAGTGCGGAACAGTTGGGGTCCTACACTCGTACCCCACCTTTCACCGCACCAATTTCCCTCTGCATCAAGCCACTGCGTACGCTGCCTGTACTTTGTGCAAACTGTGACCAGATATTGCGGTCTGTGGCAGCGCTGATGCCACCTGCGCCGTTTGGGGGAACACAAACGATGTTCAAGCCACCTATAGAAATTAATATGCATTTATGCTATGCACACAGTCAGCAAACTGCATCAAAGCAGAGCAGCGCTTCAAACTCACTGCTTTTTATTGCTTTCAACAGCTCACATGAAGCCAACTGCCTGAAATACCAATGATATCACTACCAAGTGGGGTTTGTGCTTCCAGCCAGCTCTTCATTAAAAATCATTCATTAGAAGTATTTTAAAAACATTCATCTCATGATGTCATTAAGTGAATACTTTCCGAATCCTATTTTACAGGAGAGGAAATTGAGGCAATCAAGTTATGGCCCGTTGCTGAAAAAACGGAGATAAATCTGATTTCTTTTTCCTCTCGGTGACTGCAAAGGGAGGGAGATTGGATCTGCCTCCATCAGTAACCCATGGCCGTCCCAAGCGCTTGTAGAAGAGCCAGGAACAGCCCGATCTTTTCACTTTGTTTCCAATGGATTAACCACTCTACTTTCCAATCATTACTTAATTCTGCCAACAAAAACAGGCCCGACTTTTATATCGGGCAAATTTCACACCAGCAAATTTCCATTGCTTTCAACCAAGTTCCACCTGATTTACAACAAGCATAACTGCATTTCCACCCATTAGGGCTCCTGAGGAGGCACAAAATGTTTGCTGTACAAAGCAGGTTTAACAATAAACAAATTCCACCATGGAGAGGCAAGTCCATTTGGAAGCCTTAACGTCAGCTTTCCTAGATGGGTTAACAACTCTAGGTTATAAACCTTCCCCAGGAAGCTGAAAAAAAAAATCTGCAAAGTGTTTTCAGTAAAGAGAAATTAGGAGCTGGATAAACATTTATGGGAAATACAGCAAGAGATAATTAAGTTCCAAACTCGCAGCTGAGTCCAGATGTTCCTGAGACACTTCAGCTTTCAGCTGGTTCTCTGCATGGTGCCAGAACCACCCCCAGAACAGCAGGTTTAGCAGCAAGGGTCACATCTTCTCTAGTTGTTCTCCTTAAGGAGCAAGAGTGACCTCAGGAACGTTACAGCTGCAGTGGTTGGAGATACAGATAAATGGAGTAACCCACATCAACGTTGGTTTGCTGGGAGTGGTCAGCTGCAGGTGACTGCAGATGTTCTCGCTAGAACCACTTCACTGAAGCAATACCAATTATTGATCCTCACCTTTTCTCCCACCTCCCCAGTGCTCTACAAAGCATCAACAAGGCAAGCCTTCCCAACTGGCTCTAGAAGAGGATCCATAAATTGCTCTTTGCAATGAGCTTGTGGAAGCCCAACTCTTACCTGCCCCAGTGAACCGCCAGGTTCTGTCCAATTGACCTGATGAGGGCACTAGGTCCATGGTCCCAGATGCACTGCTGAGCCCAATCCTGGGCTGATCTTTCCAGCTCGTCATCCCAGGTCTGCAGAGGGTGAGGAGAAAAAAAAAGAACAGGTCAATTTGTCATCTCAAGCTTATTAGATCAAAAGACTCAACCAACAGCAACTAGAGGAGAAAGAGAGACTAAACTACAGCTCAGTCCTGGTGTTTGGCATGTCCTTGTGAAGCCAACACATTTTAATGATGAGCTCTGACCTTAAAACAAGTTTCTTACTATGTGCCCCTGCTGTGGAAATGCAGGGCACTAAAGGGTTTGTTATTTTTCCTGCTTGATGCCGTGCTGCTTAGGAGATGCTTTGTGTAGATCAGCAGCAAACACACCTGGCAAAACCTCAAGAACCCATCTAGATTATCCATCCTAAAACACAAAAGACATTCTTGGTAGGTGTCATTCTAATCTGTTTAAAAAAAAAAAAATCACCAAGGACAGAGATCCCAGTGCTTCCTTGTGACACCTGTTTCTGAGATCTGCAAGACTTTTAACATGCAGTCAGTGCTCTGATGCAGCTGCAACACAATTTTCCATGTGTAGTCCTTACTATCAGACCATTTCCTGGCTTTCCCATCAAGGGGAACTCCAGCAGTGGATGCGTTCCTGCCCTTCACTACTGACATAGCTGGAGATTTTTAGCCCAATCTCTTGAGCAAGGGGTGTGGGTCTGAGTCTCCCGGTCCCATCCCCCCTTCTCCTTCCACAATAACTGCGGAGTCCACCAGTGAACCCAGTCGAATTTGACAGCGGTGGCAAAGTCCTAGAGCTGTTAAGCTAATATCAGTCTCACTGCAACATCAGGCATCAGGTTGGAAGTGAGAAGTCCCATTTATGTTCCCACTGAGGGAAGGATGTGGGTGTGAGATCACTTCTCATTGAACACCCTCCACCAGTAAGCCAAGCAAGAGCTCAAATATGATACAAAGGCAAATAGGAAAGCAGGCTTCCTTGGCTCCACTCCCCAGGAGCGTATTTGTTTTAAAGGCCAGACTTGCTGGACCCAGTAGTCAGTGCCTCAAATGCACTACGTAATTACTGACAGCTGGTCTATTCACAACAGTGCTTAGATAACTCATTGGGATTAAAACATTACCGCACATTCCTACAAATGAAACCAAAGAGAAGAGAGGTCTTGTAATGTGTCTCCAGCCCAGTCACGTGCCAGCACAAGATTATATTCTCTTTGGACATTTACTATCACAACCAATTGTTCTTTCCAAGTCCTGTGTTCTCCAGAAGAAAAGCAACTCCTGATCTCAAACATATTGAAGGACCTGTCAGAGCCCATTTGCAGTACTGGAGAGCATTTAGGCTCTCAAACACATTTGAAAAAAACATCCAGTGCTCATTCTGAGTATCTGAACACAGTCTCAGGCAGTTATAACTGGGATGGGGAGGGACCGCATACCCCTGGCTACGACGACAGGAAAACGCAGTGTCTCCTGGAACTCGGTGTGTCTACACGATCTTCATAAGGCAAACATGAGCTCATCTGACTGAGCTAACAGCCCAGACCTCTGAGAATAGCTTATCATTAAGCATGCTCAGCAACCCAAATTCCAACAACGTCCCGGAGCAGCTCCGAGCTCAGCAGCTTGGCTTTGAACTGACCAGCCGCCAAGCAAATTCATGTCAGTCTGCAAAACCCCGTGCGGACACAGCTTTGACGGAGGGAATAAAACCATTTTCCATCTCAGCCCTCCAACTCCTTGAAGGTGTATGGGATCTGACCCACCACACACACACATATTTCCAAACCTCTGTTCGAGCAGACTGTTGCGATTGTGCCTAGACGCACAGCTTTTTGTGGTCTCCCACTTTCTGCACCAGGCAATGACCAGCCACACTCCGCCTTCCCATCCAACACATAAGCCACAGAAACTCTCCCAAGACATTGTGTGCTGCTAGTACTTCAGACTTCCCAACAGAACGTTATTCCCTGCAGCCTCACAGGCGGAGACATTCCAAATTTAATGCAGAGACGTTACGAGCAATAGGCCATTAAATGGAAATTGATGTGAACATATGCGCTACATCTTCCTTTGATGCCTACGGATAAAATGAATGAACTTGGACAAAAGACACTCAACAGGCAATTGGGAATGAGCTACATCTTTGAACAGCTTTGTGCTTGATGAGTAGAGAAGCTCGTTTCTGCAGGCGTCAGATTACAAAGCCAACCCATGTAAATTAGAGCAGTTATTTGCCTCTTGCTTCTCAGATTTGAATGCGGTCAGGATGTTGGAATTATTTCAGAACAATAAACATATTTAAAAAAAAAAAAAAAAAAAA
>JAAGAY010132104.1:0-17455 GCA_011801015.1 Ardeotis arabs | reverse complement strand
CCCCACCAAGCAGCAGCCCAACGGCAACGGAGGAGCAGGGGAGGCAAAACCAGCTGGTGCTTTTGTAGACTGTCTGACCCAAATTCAGGGAACAATTCCTACTTTGAGGCACTTCCCTAAAAGTTTAAAAATAGATGCTCTGCCACAGCCGCTTACAATGCGGCCATTTAGCACCCGCAGCGTTAGCTGCAGCCTGCGCTGTAGGTAGCGCGGGCAGGAACAGACGGGCGATAGACGCTGCAGTTGTACCCCTTCATTTGGCCGGCTGCCCTTCGCGAAACAGGAGCCCGTATCCACCACCCATTTAAGGCAAACACTGAACTTACAGAAAGGGCAGCTTGGAAAAAATAAAATAAAATAAAAAATTAAAAAAAAAAAAAAATCAGCTGTAACATCTGAAAGCCCGGAGGAGCTGCCCCACTCACGGCCACGCAGCGAAGCCAACATGTCTGGTTTTGCCATCCAGCCAAAACCTTGCAACAGATGGGGCATTATTCCTCGGGATGTTCTTCCCTGTATCCCGTTTGCGAGTGAGGGGATACTAGCACCTCTCTAAAATTAGGTCACTTTGGCACCATCTTCGTTTTCATTTGGGGTGGGCAGCTCCCTTCCTGTGCTTTGCCTCGGTGCAGCAGGCGCTGAGCATCCAAGGGAAGGATGAAGGGGGTTCCCTGGCCGGATTAATTGGAAGCAGGAGAAAGGTGCTCACATTTCAGCAAGCTCTCATCAATGTCAGATGTCCATCTGTTTGCCTCTTTCAATATCCTCCTGCCCAGGTGCAATGAAACACTGGGACACGTGCTAAAGCTCAGCCAGCCCGAGCGCCCTGCAGAGCTGGGACGATGCCTCCGGGCGCAGCAGCAGGAACTCCTCACGGGGAAGATTGAAATCATACTGCCTTTGAGTTGGGATCTGACATTATCCGGAGAAAATTATCAGCTGACAGTCAGCTGAGGAAGTCTCTGCTGTTGTTTTCAAGGGCTGAAGAGGAGCATTAGCACAGCCTCCCTTTAAACACACCAGGCCCTTGATATTGGTGCCAGGTAAACATCTGGGAGCAATCAGAAATTAGTGAGTCAGCAGAAACGGACTCCTTGATGTGCTGGGGACAAAGGGGAGGCCTTCTTCTGGGGTCTGAGGGAGTTAAAAAGCAGCACAGGACTCTGGAAAAGCTTATTTTTAGAAAGCTATTTCCCCAGCTAATGGATGGTGCCTGCATGTCACAGAAAGCAGAAGAGCTGGTAGCGTGCGAAGCCTGGCACGCAGCGCTGCCTGCGAAAGCCACATGCGGGCTGGCTGACGTCGGTACGGCGTTACGTCCTCGCTTCACCTCACTCCTTATGGCTACGGATCTCTAACTGCCTGCCCGGTGAAGTATGGGAGTAGCTGTCTACTTCTCGGTTATGGATGACATTTGCAGCTAAAACATCCCAAGACCTGTGGAGTTACACGTGGAATAAGCCGACAAGGGAGGAAAATGCTAAAAGTTAACTTGGGATACCAGCAAAGCAGAGGGGAGTTAGCCTAGATCAGCTTCAAACCTGTGCAAAGAAATCCAGTGATAAAGCCACAACAGACTTAATTCATTAAACCCAGGTCATCTCTTTAGCAAACGCGCACATTTCAAGCTTTGAAGAATTGTGTTGGCTCCAAGAGAAAAGCGGGATGACAAGTTCCTTGACACAGGACATCGCGTTGCCTGCGCAGAACACACTACGCATTCAGCATCTTCCAGGCCGCCGGCCAAAACATCTGGATCTCCCATTACAATCCACTCCCACAGAACTGAAGTGGGTGAGTTTCTCCGCAAAAACCACATGGAAAACCCACTGGTAACAGACACAACATGTGGCGACGCTGCAAATTTCCTTTTAGACTGGGCTTGAGAGCAGAGCTGCCTAAACACAGGCTCCCTGGAGCAGACTAGGTGTGCCCATGGGCAGCCAGCTACTGGAGGCTGCCGCAGCATCCCGCCGGTATTTTCTATTTCAGTGGAAATCCACTCCTGTGCTTGTGAATTCCTCCCATTCATTCAGGATTAACGCTTATTAATCTTGCCTTAACCTCTGCAAAGCATACGTAAGGGAAGCTGAGGCACTATCGTGCTATTTTACACCAAGCAGGCAACTTTTTGGAGAAGTTTCTAAAATTGTTCATTTTTAACAGAGCCGTTTCTCGCACACACACACACTCACCCCTCAAAACCACATTTCAGAAGTGGGGACCAAAGCTTACACTTACCTCGCCGAGTACTTCCAAGTCCCTGGGCAACTGCAGCTCCTCCGAGCCTGCTTGCGGAAAATAAATTATAGATCTGAAATATTTCGACTGGGAGGAGAGGGGGAAGGATGGGACAAGCCTTGGGAGGTGTGAGGAATGCGAGGTCTCGGCTCAGCAGCCCGTACCAAGTGCAGTCTCACAGAGCTCCCCAGTGGTATTTATGCTCTCCAGGCAAAGAGGACGAGCCCTGGATCGTCCCTGCTTGGCAAGGGGCCTGTGGTAATTAAAAAAAAAAAAAAAAAAAAAAAAAAAGGCAGGAGGAAGAGGGGAGTCGCTGTTTGAAGACAGTCATTGGGCTCAGCAAGCCAGGACCATCCTCCCGAAGGCTGAAACGCAACACCCGGCGAGGGGGAGGAGGAGGAGGTGGGGGGGAGCCCGGTGATGCTATAAAAGGGTTCGCTCTGCCTTCCCCCGCACCAGCGCCGGGCAGAGCCCCCGGTGAGGGGCTGGGTGGCGAGGGAGGGGAATTCAAGAAAAGGGGGGGTTTCTGCAAGGGACTAATGGCGGCTGCCTCCCCCCGCTCCCCACGGGAATATCCCCAGCGGGTTCCTCTGCTCCAGGGCTGCGCGAGGTCCCCGGCTCCGGCAGCGGGGCTGAGCTGGCGTCCAGCCCCGGGCACATCCTGTCCCATCCTCCCTTTTCCCCCCCACCCCCCAAGAGCTGAGGGTTTGCTGGGAAAACGGGAGATCTCTCGCTCTCTGTGGTTTCTCCCCCAAGCTCTCCCAGCGCTGAGATTCCCCACGCGCACCCATGTGCTCCGGCACCACGGCGGGAGACTCAGGAAAAAAACGGAAAATAAATGTTTAAAAGTTAGCGAAACATCTAGGCAAGGCTTACATCTTGCCCCAAAACCCCCAGCTTTCACACCGAGCTCCGTGCCTGCGTTCACAATCCTCCATGCACTGTTGAAATACGGTTTTACTCGCTGTGAAAGGAAACTATTGAGCAAAAGACAAGCTGAAAGTTCCTTTTTTTCTTTTTTTTTTAAGTAAACAAACAGTAAAAAAATAAACCAGTATCCTGAGTAACAATGCGGGGATACGACAGCATCTCTGCCACAGCAGGATGCTGCGGTGCCCAGCACTGGGGTGAGCTGGTCCCAGCGTCACCACCCATGGGAGTCCCTTGGGGTCCACGGCAGCACCGTGGGGTTGGTACCAGCCAGGTCCCTGCACGAGGCAGGGGAGGCACCCATCTCCCAGCCTTGGCAAATCCAAGCAAAGCAGCTAAGATTTTTCCAAATCCACCATCTGGTCCTCTCTCCAAAGTTCTTGGGGAAAAAAAGTCCTCCCATTCTTCTAAACAGTCAATATTTATTTCTTTGAGCAAAACACCAACCGCTTCTATTTACTGTTTACAAGAAAGGAGCTTACAAGATATTCTGAGCAGCTTGTTTAAACCCTGGCAGTGCTCAAAAAGCAGAATGACATTTATCAGACTTGGTCAACAGCGCGTGAGCACGGCAGCAAATGCTGGCAGCTGAGAGCGCGACTCCGCCGAGCGGAGACAGCAACCCCTCCGCAGTCCGCTTCCAGGCACGGCTGCTGATTGAGTCTCTTACACTGCTTTCCTGAGAATTTTTTGAGAAGTAGCAGATTCTCATCACTCGGGGTGTAGCTTCAGCACCATTTCTGGTCTGCGTCTTTTAAACCAAGTCACAGCTGAGACACAGGGGAGCCAGTCCTCTCCAGTCAGTCCCAGTCCCGCAGCCTGGTACGGCCACAACACCCTTTCTGGCTGCTCTTCCCCTCTGGCCGCATTCTCCCAGCTGTATTTACAGAGTTTCTACTTACTTCAAAACAAACTGTGTGTGCGAACCGACAACACATGGTCCATCACTTGGACCTGGCACTTCCAACCCTGCTAAGAGCGGTCCAGTGCCATTCGGGCGGCTCGCTCCCTAAAAGTCTCAGATGCTGCCGCCAACACAGGCAACTCAAAGACCACACAGAACTGGGTTGACAGGAGGTTCTGCACTGCTTTAACTGAAAATCACTAAATCGTCCTTTTTTTTTTCTTGCTCCTCTGATTTGCAGAAGGCTTCTTTCATCAGCTGAAAGATGCTGCAGCCCCTGGTTTCCTCATTTCCCAGCATAAGGAGGGCCAAGAGCAGTGACCACCGTGCCGCCGCGCAGGCTGCCACCTCGAAACCACGCAGCTCCACAGCCCTGACTCACAGCCCTCAGAAGGTGCTATTCATTCCCATTACCAGAAAGTTGAATTAACTCATTTTAAATCTCACGTACCGACGCAAAAATGATTTCCAGATCTCAGAGAAATTCAGTATTTTGTAATCTCCACAAATGTTCCCATGGGAAATTAATCCCCATAGGATGGTTTGGGCTGTCTAACTTTTCCATCAACTCTGCTGCTTTACAAAGATCTGATTTTTAAATTTATTTTTTTAAGTGCCCCAGTATGGTTTCACTGTACAAGTCAAGCACAGTGCACAGTTGTGCTTGGGGATGAGCACAGCCCGGAACGAAACCTTTTTATCCACCTCACTTTGTCTCGAGTCAGCAGTTTCAGGTCATACATTTGACCAAAGCCAAAACAATCAGAAGTTACTTTTAATCATTCAGCGCTATTACCGCCTCGATTACAACGTCTCCATTTCATATGTGGTAAAAGCCACATAAAGCAGGCTGCCTATATAAGTATATATTAGGGGAGAAGGCTTTTAATGTAATGGCCAATGAATAGGACGAGACACAGATTTCGCCATGCCCTCCTAATTGAACATGCAGACAGCACGTCTTGATTTTCAACTTCAACTCAATTCCCCTTCATTTCCTATTCCAACGCAGCTCAGGAATAACAGCACTGAATCCGAGCCGGGGCAGAGGGAGGAACAGGGTGAGAGCCTCCTGCTCCAGGGCAGAGGGAATAATGAAGACGAAGCAAACCCGGTGGCAATAGGAAACGTGCAGGTACTTGGCCGTAACCACGTAACGGAGAAGACCAGCAGCCCATGAGCTGCTCCCGATGGGCACTGGGCAGGCGGTGGCACGGCCACGCTGGTGTTTGGGGGAACACATCCTTGGCGTCGCCGTCTACTTACATTTCCCCTCCCGTCTGGGCTTGGGCTCTTCTGGAGGATGATGCAGTGGGATAGAGGTGGCCAAAAAAACCTCCTGCTGCAGCTGTCCTACCCTCCTGCGAGGATGAGATGAAGATGAGATGCTCCACTCTCTTGTCCCTACGGCATGACTCTGCCTTGGCACTAGAGAAGCCACTCCAGTGGATGAATTAACAGCACACGGCTCCCAAATCACTGGAGTGAAAGCCAGGCATTTGTAAGACTTACTCCCAAATATAACTCATACTGGGCACTGTGAACCCCTATTTATTCTCTCTCACTGCTCTCCTGTTTTGGGGAAGCCTGGGCTGCAACCGCCCGGCTTCACCTGCGGCATCCTTTCCTCCTTCTCACAGTAAAGAACATTTCCCCAGATGTTTCTCCCCACAAAACCTCCCAAAGCCTCTGCTGTTTTGTCAGCGCCTAGGTAAAAATTCAGGTCGGTAAGGCAAGGAAATGAGCACGCAAGCAGCAAATTCCGAAATCAGTTGCTGGATTTGGGGGGCACTGCTGACCACCCTAAGCACAAGTGAAACACAAACCGAAAACTACAACCCCCCTCACCTTGTTACTGCAGCTCACCACATCTCCTGGTTACATCTGCAGTGAGAGATGTTGAAACACTCGTTTGGTTTTTTTTTTAAATCATAAAGTAACCGGTACACATCTGCAGACTGAAACAGTTCAGAAACGTTAATCCAACGCACTCATCTTTGGAGATTTCGCCTCAAAACAAAGGTGAACTGCAATCACAAGATCCATAGCCATTACATCTGATTATTTGCCAACAGAAAATCTTTCCAAAATCCTTTGGGTCGTTAGAAATAGCCTGGAATCAACCCCCCAGTTGCCTGAATCTCCAGACATCTTGGGAACATCCACTGCAGGCCAAAGGCGTGCTCTTCGTTCCTATTCAAAACGGGAGAGATTTGGGGTGAATCTGCGAGGAGAACGTTGTGCCCATCGCCCGGGAGCTCCACACAGGAACCCTGGCAGCAGCTTGGGAGCTGGAGCCCCGGGGACCGCACCTGGGCCACCCCTGCCCGGCCATCCCGCCTCGGCAGTGGCATCGTCTCCAGGGTATATGTGGCAAAACATAATTATTCTTAATTATTCATGATCTAAAAACATACAAGCTCCTCTCACCACCAAACACGTTGTGCTTTTCCTAACCTTTCTCCCCCATCCCCATGCAGCTCTGCTCATGGCTTAAGATTTTTCTAGCAGCCTTTTGGACTCACACATCCAAAGGTTTGGAAAATTTAAGTCTTAATGTACATTTAAAAAAAAAAATTCTTAAAATCTAGCTTAAACATCAGTAAACAACCACCAGATTTATGGTGCATTGGAAGGGGGGGGTTGTCTTGGGTGGTTTTTTTTTTTCTTTTACATAACCACTCACAAAGCAATCATCAAAAGGCTGCAAAATCCTCGTTTTGCAACAATGGGAGGAGTTTAATATAGAAAATAAAAATTGTGGTTATGTGTCCACATCAGACTCTTGCCACATACTTTTTACTCGTTTTTTCTTTCCTTTGAGTAACACACTGCAGAGGACACATTTTAGCAACAAGTGCATTTGTAATATCCTTAGTGAAAAATCAAAAGAATAATCCCATCTGAACAACTTCCATTTCATACTAAGAGGGGATTTCAACACTTGCTTTTTCAACTGGCAATTACTCATTGCCATTTCTTTCAAATAATTAATACCACGCGCAGACTGTTCCCCTCAAGTGAAACGTAGAGCTGAATCCAGAGACTCAGTGAGCTGCATTTCTGCAGCAGGAGCTCCTCTTGCAGTCTTCTCGGATCCTGAAAATGTTTATTCTGTCTATACCGGTCTCTTATGAACAGGAACGGTTCCGGTTGTATTCCAGAACTTGCGTTCTGCTAGAAATTCATTTTCTGTTCTTGCACCCCAGGGGGTGACACGCAGGACATGGGAAAAGCCCTTGGAGCATCCAGGCAGCAAAGGAACGCAGAACCGTTATGTTTCAACGCCAAAAACCTCCTGATGGCAAAAAAAAAAAAAAATCAAATAGGATGTTCCTGGGACCAAGCCTATATTAGGTAAAACCCTATTAGATGATTAAACTGTAATTAAAATACTGTAATATTAATCCATCACATATGCAGCAAGTCTAAGCAAACCTCAGCAGAAGCACAAGCACAGCTCAATGAGACAATACTAAAATCTCCATAATTGTACTCTGCTTCTTTCTTTCTCATCCTGCTCTTCATTTCTTCCTCTCTTTTTTTTTCCACTTTACCCTTTTAAAGCTGTTGCTGCTGTGCTGGACTCCACTGGAGACCGCTCATCACGGAGGGGCCCGCTTCGCTCCAGGTTGGACACTGTCACTTCTGGAGCTGATGAGTCACCTGTACCAGAGAAGACTGAAGACTTGACTCGTTATTCACAAGAAGGCTGAGATGAACACAGCGCTTCCTTTCCAAAAGGCAGCGGAAGACAAGACTTCAGATAGCAAAAAGCTGAACTTCATTTTCACTGCACATCCCCAACTCCTGGGAAAGCCTTGCAGGGCTGCTTGCGAGCAGCAACAATCCCCCAAAATAAAAAGTACAGGAATTTTATTACACCTGGAATTTTTAACACACCTGTGTTACAAACCCATCCACAACCCGTAAAGACATCTGCAAACAGTAAAAGCTTTTTGCTAGGAAAGCCCTCGCCATCAAGAGCCCTTAGTGCAAGAGTAGACCAACAACACGGGGTCCAGTTTGCTTCTACTGAACGTACCTGATGTCCTAGCCACGAACTCGAACCCATAGTTTTTGAGTAACATGGGTCAAAACTCACCAGCTGTCTTGTCCAGTCAAAACCAAAGTTAATTGCAAGGACCTGATACCAAGTGAAAAAAAAAACAAACAAACAAAAACACCCCCGCATTTCTGCAGTACATAAAACTACTTCAACCAGGGTGCAGAAACAGGACGTGAATAACGACCGGTACAGAATAGTAATTTCAAAATCTAATTGCTTTCCTATTTGGAACAATCCCTCCACTCCCCAGATTTCAAATTGAAAGCAGAACCAATGACTCACCAGCACTGGCTCTGGGGTAATTCCCATCACAGGCAGCCCTGCATTGGGAAACCCTGGAAGCACCAGCGCTTCGGCAGCCCCCGGCACATCGTCTTGGTAGCCCCAGCTTCGGGGCACCGTGCCCAGTGAGCAGCCAGAAGCTGAGGTTTTCCCCTGCAAATGGCCAAAATCCAAACAAGCTTTGGACAGAAAGTTGTTTCGGAGTTGGCAGAACGTCACCAAAATTAAACAATGTCTCAGGCACGATTTTCAGATCAGAAAACACTAATAAAATTTGCTGATCAATGAAAAAATAATTATACATTTGGATATCCAAAACAACTGACAAAATATTGTTACGCTTTCTCAGCATCAGGACTGCAGTAGTGATACAAAGTTAACCCTGCCCAATAATTCAAGAAAGAAACAGAAGATTATCCATCTGAAGACCACTCAACTTTGCGCAGGGAGAACAGGACCACTCCAAAGAGACCGGCCCCAGCCGTGGGGCTGGACGCTCCCACCTACTGCTGGAGCCCCGGGCAGCACACGCATTCCCAGGACAGGAGCAGCATCACCAGGAGCGAGTCACAGGTAGGAAAGTCCCAAGTTCTCCACCACCCGATGAGAGGGCAGGAAGCCAGAGGGCAAATCAGCAGGGCTTTTGTCAGCAGGTCTTCCTGCCCATCCAACACCAGGGCACGTTGTAAGAACTCTGTTTCCACACATCCACCACGACTGCCCTACACAATGAAACGGCGCAAACAGCAGCCACGGTTTAACATCTCACATCCAACTCCTTCCAGGAAGCAGCCATGAACGAGCTTCCCATCTTCTGTAAAGTGACTAATTCCTCTTTGGCTTGGGCAGGACACACAAGAGGGAAGCCCGCGTCAACGGGCGTGTGCTGAAAGCTAAGGCATCTACAGGGCTGCTTCCTTCTCTTGAAAAAGCTAACACCGCTTGTCACCAAGACCTGCACCCATCTCCTGGACAGACAGGCCACTCAAAATAAAATTAAATCAGCAGTGTGAAGAAATGCTAAAGGAATTTACTCAAACACAGTACCTGTAAAATGAATGCAGCTAATTTTACTTTGTGGAAAATAACTTTTCTTTCTTCTAGATGCCATCTTAAAAAAAGGTGACCAGTATTTGGTGAGAGTATATTCAGCTTAATCTTTCATTGTCAATCTGTGCTAAAATAAGCCCTGTTTCACTGGCAGCACTTCTCCAATGATGCAATAAGCACATAACATCACTATCATCAAATTAAGGACTAAACAATACATATTTTTATCATCTTCAGCAGCAGCGAAGGCAGGAAGCTGATCAAGGAAATATTTTTACCAAACTTCTCAATGAAAATATCAACTGGCTAAAAGAAGGGAATATTTTAGCCAAACAAAACAACATCAATCTCAAAAAAAACCCCAAACAAACCCCAAAACCTTGCAGGGCTTTCACACAGGACACAGAAGGACTCCATTTTCAGTTCAGTCACGTTCTGGGTGTGGGTCCTGTGTTACACTTGCAGCTGGTCTGGGCTGCCCGATCTCCTCTCTCCCCTTCCCTCTCCCCTCAAAGTTCAGTGCCATCTCTATGCCGCACGGGAACATTTCTGAAGTTTCAAGAAGTTGTAAAAGACAAAGTCACCTGCCCTTCATCTGAGGAACGCTGTCTACACCTTGTAGAAGTGCTACATAGCAATTTTCAGAGTTTCCGAGGGTAGAACTTACAGCTGAGGACAAACAAAACCCACACACACACCTTAAACCAACTTTGTGACTTTTATTGATGGGCGACAACTTTATACTTCTAGATATCACTAAACTGTGTACAATTAGGAACTCAACATTATAGGAGAGCAGACAGCAAAATTAAACAAAGCAGACTTAAAGAAATATCAATCTTAATTATTTTGCCCATTTTTTTTTAATTTCATGTACACAGAAGCATAAATGCAGTTTGAAATTTCTTAATAGCAATAAAGTTACAATCACCCATCTATATAGACTAACATCTTAACTCCAAATATTTGATCTGCAATGTGTACTTAAGCAGTTTCTCATCGCACAATTATTAAAATGTGTCTTCCTATCAGGAACCAGCAACTCTGCATTTTGTACGTTTGTACATTTTTTTGAAGCACATAGGACCATTTCCATCTCATACACATCGGCTCATATTTCACCACTTATCAAAAACTATCAGGGAAGCAGAGAGCGCTTTTTATTTTTTTTTATTTTTTTTTTTCTTTTTACTTAAGTAAAGATAAAACATTTTCACAGAAATCTACAAGTTCTGTTGCTGGTGCAGGGTTTTCTTCTACTACGCAATTAGAAAGTGGGAATCAAATGCAAATCCCCTTTTATTATCTTAGGATTCAGCATTAACTCAGATTATTTTTTTTTTTTGTATTTTTGTGATTCATAAGACTGAGTCTTTAAACCAAGTGACTTCATTCTGCAAATTCAAAAGTCAACACAAACTATGTTGTGCACAAACCCAAGGTATTTTCCTTTATCACTCTATCCCATAGTTGCAAGGGAAAAGAAAAAAAAAAAAGGAAAAAAGAAAAAAGAAAAAGGATTCACTCAAAAGAGCATTTACAGGAGAAAAAAAGTTAGTGATAGTTGGCGTTCTACAAAGCAGGTATCTTGCACACACAGCGTAAAAGAGAAAAGTTTCACAGCAGGTCAACTCGGCGGTAGTACAGGAGGTAGGCTGTGCGTTCTGCAGACGGCTTCACCACCTGGTACTGATTTATCACTTTGACTGCCTGGTCGTCGATACGTAACCAGCCATTTAGACCAATTTGGAAGACGTCTGTAGTGTAATGGCCACCAGTTGCGCTGTTTCCATGATGATAGACAACTGCAAAGAGAAATTCATGATGCGCACGTACACCATACATAGATAAATATCCACTGAAAAAGTAAATCAAGACAAAATATCACATATTGCTTTCTTCATAGCATACTCATGGTTTTGCTGAATGGTATGATCTCGATTAAGCAAGAGTCTTAAGTGTTTAGTGCTTCCTTGCTTGCATTTGACACTAAAATTTAGGCAAAGCCTCCAATTATAAACCTGCACAACTGACAACACTACTCATTCAGTGGAAGACCTTACTCAAACTTTTCGAACTCTCTTTGCAAAATCTAAGTTTAGCTCATTACCATTAGGTCTACATTACCTTAAGAAATGCAAAATACTTTGTAATATTAGTAATGTTTCTCCAGCATACCAAATCTCATTATTCTTAAAAGGATGTTCAAGTAAAATGAGAATGAAAAGCATCAAATTGCATTTTAGGACATCCTAGAGGATGTTCTGAGAAGGATTTGCTGCACCAAGGCGTAGAACATGCTTTAGAGCTTCCAACAGGCACTGCCACGCTAAGCGAGGTACTCTTAACTACACATTTGCTCTGCCTGCCGATCAAAGTAGCATTTTATTGAAACTGTATTAAAAAAAATTCAGGTAAAACTATGTAGGAAAATAAAGATTTTGGAATATCCTGACTTAAGCAAAGCACAAAGGCAGAATATTCTATATCTATACATTTTGAGGAATTTAGGAAGTAATTTTTTTACAGCAGCTTAAACTTGAATTATTGCTGTTCTAAAAGTTAGATAACTAGGCAAATCCTGAATGATATTTGAAACTTAATTCTTCAAAAGCTTATTTTAGTAATTTAAAGTTCATCTAACAAGCTCAGTTTCTGCAGATGAGAAGTCCTAGACTGACAGAAGTACTGTACTTTTCCACAGAAAAGTCAGAAAAAAATTACAGTGGTGACACAGTTTCTTCAAGTCACCTTAATTACACTGTCTAAACTTGTCCCATGTAAACCACCATCAATAAAAAAAAATTACACTGCTAGAAACAGTCCTGAATTTCCACAAGAGACAGGTATGTTATTTCCTTCCGTAACCTCAGCGGTCACATAACCAGATCCAAACCACCAAGTCACGTAAGGCCACCAGTACTGGCACTGATTGGGTGACGCAGAAGTCAAGACCTCTGGCTCTCCAGCTTTTTACGTTCTTCTCAGGCCAACACAAATAAGCAGGTGCAAATCAGACACTGTGTAGGAATTTTAAACGTCAGGAGATTCATTACTGCCCAGAGCCTGTTTTGTTCAGTGTTAATACGCTCCTTCTGAATTCTTACGTGAGCTTCCAATCTTAACTTACCAATTTAGATATTTTGTATACATCGCAGACACTCTTAAAAACATCATTTCCTCATTTTCTCACACAAAAAACCATCATTTCCTCCAAGTTACACTTTTCCGCCTACAATACGCTACTCACATCCTGCCAGCAATACTCATCTCAAGGGTTCAAAGGGATGTAAAGTCAGCATTCAAACAGCCATTTCAAAAGGAATTTGAAACATCATTCTGAGAGTATGTGGTATATTTTAGGCATAGTTATGTTACAGTTGTATTTCAGCTTCTGCTGATATTTTTCAGGGTGGATCTGCTACAGAATTGTGTTTTTGCACAAAGCTGGATCAGTGAGATACATCAACAATATATGTGTATATGCACATATGCAAAAAACCCCGCTAAAAACAAGAACTGGATATCCACAAGCTACTTCAGTGTAATTTAAAAGAAAATATTTTATATAATCCAGGAAACTCCAGTGTTTCTAGAATTCTATATGCAGAATCTGCACTTGCAATACAGGGACTATAGGCATATAGATAAAATACCTGCAAAGAGCCGGTAGGTTCTTTGGCCTTTAAAAATTTTACTTTTCACACCAGGAGAGAGTAGCTCTGGAGGAAGAAAAAAAAGTCACAAAGGCAATAATTAGCAAGTTTAGAAATTCAAATTTTAATGGGATTAATTATTTCTAAGAGAAACCAACACTATCATGAAGGAGAAAGTTTCATTAAAAGATCTTCTGCAGCCTTTAAAAGAGTGGACATTGTTCTGATACCTGGGAATGAATTTTGAAGTTTGCTGAACACTAACATTTATAGAAAGTTTAAAAATACCACAAAAGAAAACCCCAAACAGACTGAAGGAGGGGTGGAAAAAAAAAGAGGGCAAAAGATCAGACTTCATTTTTTTCCTTTCATTCCTGCTGTCAATGACAAAAATCAATTTCAGATTCCAACTCATACTACAGCCATTTCTGTCAGTCACGGTAAATTGAACTAGTTCTACAAATACTCATTCTTTAAAGAATTTTTAAAATAAAATACTAAGTAAAACAAAAGGGTACTGTCTGACAAAGTACATATCTCACTTGAGATATGACTAATCATTAATTGTATTTCTTTTTTTTTCTTATTTGAACTACTGGCTGGCTAACAGCAAATTTGTCAAATCAAAACTAAATGCATTTAATTTAGCACGCTTCAGATGTTGGATTATCTGCAAGCTCTCATAACTTGTAAAATCAGAATCTCTTAAGGTATCTGTTAAAAGAAAAAACTTTGTTGTTTAATTTCTGAACTACAGCTTACTTGTTTGCCTCCAGGCTGCATTTTCTATAAAATGTCCAGTTTCCTTTCATCAGCTACTGTTTATTACAGTAATTTGCCACTTCTGTGAATGAAATCTGAGATAAAAATATCTATTATTAATTGGCAACAGCCTTGTGTAGGGACATACCCCTCATTCAACAAGATCACTTCCAATATTTGTCCTCAGTAGTCTATAACTTTACTTCTTAAATTTGCAGGAAGCTCTTATTTGGCCAAGTCAATGTGTAGGATGTGGCAAAGGTCGTAAGATCTTTCACCAGAATGTTCTTTGCAAAACTAATGCCCAAACTCATACACAGGCAATGTCAGGTTCGGCAAGACTGAACCCAGAAACCTAAATATATTATTTTTATGAAGGAAAAAAAAAAGCATGCAAGATATTAATCCAAATTTCTCTGTTTCCAGACCACAATGGAGAAGAGATCTTGTGCACAAAGCTGGGAGCAAAGAAAACTGAAACACAGATAACCCCAGAAAGAATGATGATATCTTTTCCCCGTAGAGGGGAAAAACCCGTTAACAAATCTTTACCTTTACTAATTTCCAGATCAACAGGATACTCAATATTCTTGATAAGCTTCTGGCATCCACCAGTTTTCTCATACACAAATCGCTTGAGGTGTAAAACAAGAACAGGGGGGAGTTCCTCTAGTGTCACTCTTCGGCTGATCTCCACCTGACATATACATAGAACAAAGATAAAGAAAAACTGTAATTTTTTGTTAACTGCTCAAAGTTACTCCTTTAAAAGAGGAATAAACAGTTAATTTTAAATACACTAGCAGATTTTTTTTTAAAAAATTAGTAATAATTTACAACAAACACTGCAAGTTTATGACTTAAAGCACACTGGGTCTTCAACCAAAGTGTTGGCTTAAAGGAGAACCTCAAGATTGCAGAACAAAAAGTTTTGCCTTCCTAGAAATTATGACATATAAAAACAAATCTCTGAACAACTGCTTTAGGTTTTTCTGAATTTGACTGAGAAAAATCTCTTTATTGTAAATCATCAGCGTATTATTTTTCCACACAGAGCTCAATTCTGCTAGAACCTACTAAGAGTGGAATAGAAACTCATGGGGAAAAACGATTACCTTGTTCCAGGCTTGAAAAATAAAACCGCAACTAGATTTTGTAGAGTACTTGATTTCCTTCTGGATCTCAGCTGATCCAATTAACAAGAAGTATTTACATTTGAAACAGAAATAATCTCTACAAACTGTAAAATTTCACCTGCATCATAATATGCCCTTCTGCATCCAAAACCCATCAAACCCCTCACAACAGTGGCAGCTTCGCTGAGATCTGAGAGGAGTTTTTTGTGCTTTTTGTTTTAAACTGTCAAGTCCAACAGGACCCTGTTCTCTTCCATTCAACAAGTCCTTGCTGGTGCCTATTTCCTCAACTTCCAGGAAATAACATGCAGAATAAGAAGTCAGAAGGCAAAGTCTGAAAGCGAAGGTGACAAGAAGTTCAGACAACTCTCTGATGAACTCACGAGAACCTGCTTCTTCCACGCATCTTAGCATGGAACAGCTTCTGCTTTCAGGGAGCAAATCCAGAGAGGCTTTATATAGGAAAAAAATGCACTCGATTCACCAGGTTATTACTATCTCAAGATTTTCCTGTATTGAGTCTTCTAAATGTCAAACCTGAAGTCTTTGAATTCAGAGTTTTGAGCCAAAATAGCTCAAGAGCTCCCAGCCCAGGAATAGAGGACGCTGAAGAACGTCACTGCAGTGGTTTAAGCAGTTGCCATTCCCCATGCCCAGTAACCCAGCTGGCGTACAGGAACAGATGCCTGCACCCCAGCTGCGTGGCTCCGTATTAGCTTAAACCACAGATCAAAGCAGTTTTGTGTTACAGCGCCAGACTGAAGAGCAGCAGCTGAGGAACAGCCCCACGTTTTGCCGTCCTGACTGTGCGAAGGGGCTCTGATTGCCGGCAGCAACGTTACCAGCTAAAAGTGCCACAAATGTTTGTTTAGCGAATATGAGTCAGAGTCCCAAGAAAATACTTGTAAGATCCTCAAGAAGCAGTCTGGGAACTCCAGGGGATGTGGAGACTCCTTCTAAGGAGCATGTGGAAGGTAACCTGGAAAAGTAAATGAGGTATGGCTAGTTTGTGAAGCGTCTTCACTTTTGTTAGAAAACACGAGCTGGTCTGCAAATAGGAGTAAGAGACTGAAAAGAAAATCACTTCAGTGAGGATTAAGATTAAGCCCTTTAAAAAAACCATATTAATTGTTGAAATAATTCGAGATTTAACAAACTGATCTGCAAGAGTAGAAGCAACCAAAACAAACTTCCTCCAAATGCCAGTGAGCAAGTGAAATTGAGTGAGAGGCAGCAAGAGAATGCCATTCCATTTTAAACACCTGTTTTCATTGAAAACACCTAATTACTTTAAACATTGCAGGAAAATCTGTTTTCCTGTTTATATTCATACACACATAAAATTCAAAATAAGCTCAAAGTGATTAAAAAACAAACTATAAGAGAAATCACTCTCATATTTGGAAGATTATTCTTTTCATATCTATTGTTTATGCCCACAGCTTGTAAAGAATACAATTCAGATTAAAGCAATAAGGAGACAGCAGTAGTTTTTAATAGTATCATAATATGATTTTTAGCTTTATCAGTAGTCCTGAGTTCCCCTTCTGTAAAATGGGGATGAAACACTTTTTTCAAAATACATTTTGAAAATTACTATCTGTGAAGTCCTATGCTTGTTCTACAGTTGATGCATTCAGTGTTTTCACTACAAGTTTAACAGAAGAACAGCTATTTCAACTTGAATTTCTTTTGAAAAAAGATCTAAAAGACATTGTGAATGCTTGTATTTCCATTCAGACTCTAAAATATAAGCCAGACCAAACCTCCAGCACCTAATTTGAACACCCACGTCTTCCAAACCCCATAATTGAACACTGGGTTGTCAGTAAAGAAGTTAAAATCATCTGCAGTAAAAACCAAAAAATGAATGACTAGCAAAACAAAATCTATGTGGTAAATCATGATGAGCTTGCACTGCGAATGTTTCTTTCACATGGAAGACAAATGGAGAAATAAATGTTCTCTAACACTCCTACTGACTACACACGGCAGATAAATTTCAGCTATCCATCTTTAGCTTTTCAGAGAAAATGGTCCATCCATTCTTTAACCACACTCTCACTGGGACTATTGAGAAAACTCTAAGTGCCAGCTCCGAAACTGTTGCCTCGGTGACTGAGTTTCTTTTACATCACAGCTTTCAGACTGCCATTGATTTTGATTGTTCTTTTCCAGATATTGTGCAACTGTGAAGAACATTTTTGTTGACCTGACGACCTAAAACTGAATATAGTATTCCTGACAAGTTGGGTTTTTTAGGGCTGTGTACAGCAAGCCAGCCAACTATACAGTGCCAAGGACACTGCATGGAGGTGTTACTGGCTGTTGAAAGATTTCAGATTATTAATCCTGAGAGAAAGATAGTGATCATCAGGTGTTTTAGTGAGGTTCTAGATGGATTTCTACCAGGCCTACCATCAAT
>JAAGAY010132103.1:0-35550 GCA_011801015.1 Ardeotis arabs | reverse complement strand
CTTCAAGTGTTACACTGGCTTTTAATGCATCACCTCATTATGCAGATAAATTAGCCGTGCAGAGATGTGCATTTGAAAGCTGCCTTGGATATCTTCAGATAAGGCTTTCAAACAGAACACGTTGTTACAGGATATGAACACTCTCGGGGGGTTTTATTTGAACTTCACCAGCTTTTTAAAAAGTAACAGATGCTTCTCAACAGCATATTTTAATTTCCTGGGTGACGCTCTCTGTAGCCTCCCCATGCAATAAACAGTGGGAGGCAACAAAAAGGTTCCATTTCTCTCTCATCAAACGTGTGCCCCTCCAAGCTAGCACTGAGGGAAGAGCTGGAACCCACCAACAGCCTGGAACGATGCTCTGACCGCAGGCTGGGTGCTGGTTTGTACCCACTGTGCTCCCTGGACTCCCCAGTAGTAAGCAGCTAGTGATGCTGCAGAAAGGAACAGAGCAAAGCCTTGGCCTCCTCAGGGCAGGGAAGCATTAGCAGGCAAACATTCACACTTCCAAACTTCTACCTTTGTCCCTCTGAAACATATCTAGAAAACTTTCTATGTAAACACTATACAATATTTACAGTGTGTGCTGGAAACGTCACCAATACAGGTAGAAGTCATTTTCTGTAACAAAGACAACTATAAGTAAGCTGCTGCATCAAATAGTTTCAGCTGAGCAAGAAAGTTAGGCAGGAAGTTTCATCCAAACAGGACTGAGTAATTTAAGGTCAGCTTTGTAAAAGGAAACAACAGATCCGCTGTCGGCTCAACGTTGTTCTAAACAAATACGTGCAAGGTGAAATGAATTCGTTCTGCGGGATGCAGAGGCTATGAAGTGCTGACAAGTTCATCTTAGAAACAGGATTTTCAAGTCAGATAATGAATAGCTAAGATAAGAACTCCAATTACACTCAGGTAAATATTATGCTCAGATGTAAATATTAGCACAGGCAAAATGCATACGTCATAGTACCAAAACCAAGAAAAGTAACAACAAGGAGCATGAACTTATCTGAGGCCTCCAAAAATTGTTAGAAGTAATCAGTAGCAGAGCGGGTAAAGTTCTGCGCAGACAAAATCACCATCTTCTTTGCCTTTAGGAAGTTTAAACCATGAGGATGGCTAAAACGCAGATTAATAAGAGATAAGCTGTAAATGTCCTACGATAATAAAGCTTCATAATAAGGATGTTGTGAATCAGGCATCTGATCGCTAATAAAACCCTGCAAACAGCAACTGCAACCATCTCTTCTCCCATGCACACACCCAAACGCTCAGCCCCACGGACAGCGGAGTCAGGAGCTATCTGCTGCGGCAGGCGTCGGCGTGAAGGATTTCGTATTCTCTTGCTGAGCAAGCAAATCCTCCGATAACGTTTCGGAGAGTAAGCAACCATCCCAGCGTCTACCAACCAATCTTCTCCTCATGTGGATTTTGTGGGTGTCTCTGTGCAAAAGAGTGGGAATGGAAACGCAACTGGTGCTAGCAAGTCATCACTGGGAACTGAACTGGGTGCAGGTGTCCTCAGAGAGGATGTGCAGGCAGGAATTGCAGGGAATACTCCATTTGCTACTCCTCTTGCGATAGGAAATCTAGATTGGCAACACTTATCACCAGGTTTAAAAAACGAATGTTGTGGTCGCCCAGTGCGGACTGCTGAGCCAGTGCAAACTGTCGAGTGAAAAAAATCTTGAAAAATATTGATGCAGACTGCTACAGGAGTCTGTACTCCACGGCAGATAGCATCTGTTCTCACCCAGCTGGGAGACACGCGTCGAGTGCCTGGCTACTCTGACAGACACCGGATTACACCAGTGCCTGATCCTGATCAGATTTACCTTGCCAGATGAGCACACACCAGCCTGACATCAGCAAGTCCGGAGCCCTGGCCTTGTTCTATCCGTTCAACACCTGGGGCTGCTGGTCAGAGCGCAGCTTCCAATAGGGAACCTGCCCGAGCAGGCTGCTGTTTCGAAACTGAAATTGCAAAGTGGAGTTTGCATGTAATATTGTAAAGTCTGTTCTGTAGATGAGAGCCTTGGTGACATGCATAATGAGTAAAATTAATCAAGAAGTCGAGTTTTTTAGCTGCCACTTGACCCTTCGCTTCCTTCTCTGCTTTTTGGTGCTTTCCCGGCTCTCTCTGCTTCACACAGCTGAGCTGGGATCCTTGCTGCTACGGAACAGCGCGAAGAGCTGAAATGGCATCGCTGTCCCCAGCAGACACGCAGGAGCCGGCGCGTGCCGAAGGACTGCCACGTGTAAACAGGGCAGCTCAACAGACACCGTCCTACGGCGGCTGCGGCAAAAGAGGCAACGCAACAAACACCAAGTGGGTTTGCGCTGGAGAGACAGGGAGAGGGTGGCAAAATCCACGCCCAGGGTGAGAGTTCACACTTACACAGCCTGCTGTCACATTCCTTAATGCCAACAAACACTTTGGAGCTACGCGTACAGTCTTCCACTGTAATTCAGTGTAAGCACGGCTATGGTGGCCGGCTTATCCACGGAGCTTTTTCCGCAGGGATACAACGTGCACGTCTTTCCAGCACGTATAATGCAAAATACTGCATTTACTTATCTACGTTAGAGACTGACAGTTTTGAAACAAAATTATTGTCTTCATAAATAGCTTAATAATTGACACAACTAAAATACTATGTTTCCCTCTTCTGTTCCTAAACATCTACGATTGCATGATTCTACGGTCTATAAATGCAATATCCATACTGAGCAGGAAAGCTGCTAGGAGCAAATGTAAGATATTCACTACTTTAGCCACTATATTAATTAATAAAACATACAATTGGATTCTAATCTGAAAGCATTAAATAGAAGATTTTTTTTTACAAACTTAGAGATTACTTGGGTACTGTCAAAAGAGTTGTAAATTTAGCTCAGCTGCCCTTATTTTCCCCAATAAACTATTTTCATATCTTATTTTCCCCTAATTATAAACTGAGAAAGGAACTGAATCTCACATTAAGATGACAACATAATTAGTGTTTTCACTTTGTTTTATCACAGTCTATGATGAAATATCATTTCTTAAGTCATTTGATTGCCACTGAGCAATAACATCCTATTTCCTTGAAGGAGAGGACATTCTAGGAACATCTCTATGCTGGAAAGACGTAAGAAAACTCACTTCAGGGTGGGTGGGGGTGATTACGTTACTTTTATGCGCCCTGATATTACTTTGCTCTTCTCCTGCGATGACACAGAGCACCGACTCTAGTTGCCAAGTTAATTGCACCGGTACTTTGTCCCCGGTCGGCTCCAGTCAACGTCCGCTGCAGCAAGCTGGCAGCACAGGCATCTTGCGTTTCTAAAGCTGAAGCTTAAAACACAGGGACATTGAAACAAAGCCAGTTACAGGGTGTCCAGCACAGCAGCTACAAAGTCTGCAGTCTCAAGGGCTCATGTTTCAGACACTACCCAACAGATAGAGTGTAAGAGGAGATAAAAGAGGAGGAATAAGGTGTTTAGGACAAAAGGAAAGATTTTAGGTAGGGTTTTTATTGTTTTTCCACTTAAATGTCCCTACCACAATGGAATATCTACTTTAATGCTCTGTATACGATATGCATGCTATGTCTTCTAAAAGTAAAACAAAAAGAATAGTCCAAGAAAATTAGAATTTTACGATAAATTTTCCTGGAAGTAAATCCCCACATTTTTAATAAATCAACCGCATTATTTGCATGATGATGATGAACCAGTCAAATAATTCATTGTATTAAATAACTAAGGACATTAAATAAATGATAAAATCATTCTATAAATACACACATACCAAGCTTAGAGAAGCCGCTTATAGTTGTACATTATTGTGCAAAACCTTTCGTGTACGCATCTCTCCTGTCAGCAAAGCTATGACAGACAAGAACAAATGTATGCCAGATAATTTCTCAAGATGAAAACTCCCCATATCCAAGCAGCTCTCCCTGGAAT
This sequence comes from Ardeotis arabs, assembly GCA_011801015.1. NCBI lineage: Eukaryota > Metazoa > Chordata > Aves > Otidiformes > Otididae > Ardeotis > Ardeotis arabs. Next base: position 31,599 of record JAAGAY010132103.1, on the reverse strand, counting down.
AACAAAATACGCAGCACAGTTGTTTCTGTACCAAACCTAGCTTTGTAACTCCAGCCAGTCTTTAAAATTGGAAGCTCTTTAACAAGCAGTCAGTCAAACAATAAAAACAAGGACTGATTGAAAGTGTTTTGGCAAAATAATTTGCTGTCAGAGTCCCAGAATGCAGAAGAAGAGATGCTGCTGAATAAAACAGTGTTTGCACACACCCTAAACCTTTTTCTAAACAAAAATGGAGCGTTAAGAAAAATACTTCTTTGATCCAGAAGACAGCATCAGGTTGCCAATGTTACTTCACGATAGAAACAGTATTTTCCTGGTGGTTTCCAAATAAGTGGAAGAAGAAGTGAAAAGCCGTGCTAATGTGGACAGGGACAAAGATGTAAGCCATGTATAATACCATCACCAACATGGAAATGTTGAAAGTGTAGAAGAGCAGTTTTTCCCAGGGCTCCATGAGATAGCTGCAGGTGACCAGTTCGAACTGGCAGTACAGCCAATAAAGATAGTTCTTCATGCTCTTGATATCCATCTTCAACTCCGTCCCACTTCTGAAAGCCTTCCCTATTGCAAAAAAGGATAGTTAGTAGAAATAGAAGCCTTACCCCAAAAAAAGCAAAAAAAAAAAAAAATCTTATGGGCAGCAACTCCATGCTACTCAGTTTGCTCATACTGACCAACTGACCATTTTTAGTAAATAATGTTTTAAAAACACAAGAGATCTAAAATTCCACGATGTCAAATATATTATAAAGCATAAACCATGATACCAACAGACTAGCACGAGTCATTCTTTTACCCCATCCCATAAAAGGCTTCACTTCCACTCCTCCTTCCTTTCCCACATTCAGTTCTGAATATGACAGTCCAATTCAGACCACTGTGTACTGGAAAGCATTATTTACCACGATAGCTCTTTTTTCCAGAAATCAGTTACCCAATAATTGTTGCAATTCTCTTCCCCAAGCCAAACTCTACTTTTATAATTTTGCCTTGCACTGGATTCTTTAAGGCTCTGTTGAAGTGGCTTAATTCAAGCAGCACTACAAACCCTCTCTCCTTCACCACTTGTGGATTTTGACATAAAACTTGGCTAGAAGTCTGATTTCTGCTATTGCAGCCAGAATTTTATGTCTTATGCTTCAGTTGCCGCTGGAATGCAAACTGGGAGCATGCAGAGTACCACACATACAGAACTACAATAAAAGGAAACTTTATGCAGATTATCCAGCTGCTTCTGCAACGGAGATCAAATTGATCTGGCACCAGAATGAAAACATATTAATTTATTTTAAAGCTTTGTGTTCAAATTAATGCTAATAATTACTGAGTGTTACATCATATAGTTACCAGAATACAGAGGTAAAGGGAAAACAGTTAATGGTGCTTCCTGTCATTTGGTAAACAAGAGGAGACAAAACAAAAAAGTGATTTCCCACTTTTTAACTGGAAAGTTAAGAACTTCTGGTGGTGTCAAGATCTGTGGAAAAAAAACTTATTCCACATAAATGAAATGCAACTTCATAGATCTATATAGAGTCGGATTTTATCCTACAAAAGCCACTTCCTGAAGTTTTTAGAAAAATGTTGCCTCACCTTTTCAATTTTACTTCCATAGCTTCCCCACCTCTTTTCTGCCTGAGAGGTAAGATAAACTAGATAACGCTTCTGTAGTTAAGAATTGTTATTAACCGCTTTTAGCAATATCCTTACTATATCCATCACATTTCTGTACATTACATGTAGTTTTTACTAAATCTAGGTTCTACTTAAGCCTCTTATCATCAAATGTATTGCCAAGGTATTTTGAGGAAAGACTTTTCCTATGAAAAAAATGATTTTGTAAAAAGTAAAACTTACCTCTTCCCTTTTCCCTGATGAGAAAACGTCCAGGTGAGAGATGCTTCCTAACCCTTCTGCTTTTTGCAGCTGAACAGCTCCTACACAGATCGAGAAGCAGATACAATCAGCTTTGATTCTCAATTACAGAGTGTGTCCTCCATACCCCGCCCTTCTTCCCTATTGCTAAAAACTCCTCTGGCCAAAGCTCTCTGCATTATGCAACAAGGACAGCCAGCGTGGCTTGGCACCGCGCTCTTATGACAGCATGAATGTGATAATTTGTGCAAAGCCGGGAGTTGAAGAACTGCAGGTAGGGAGGAACATGCAAGGCTGAAATACTAGTTAGGACAATCAGCAAAAAATGTTTATAATTAGCGCCTTCCCGAATTTCCAGTCTCAAAAAATATCTCTGCTTCTGTGGGACCTCACGATGCAGGCTGCCAAAGTTCCTACAAGGTGCAATTTAATGTGCATGCAAAGCTATGGTGTCAGAGTTAAGTAGCCACAAAAATGTAGCTCAATTAATACGTCCCAGGAAAGTCTCCGGTGAAGCCACCACCTCCTGCAACCTTTGATGAACACCGCTTTCAGACAGTTCCCGGTCTCCTCTGCGTCAGTATCTCCTAGCCCCGTACACACACCTCAGTTGTCCTCATCCAGAAAAATCAGAGTGGAGAGAATACGCGGACAAGATTTCTACAAGGAAAAGATGGTGAGTTTTTCTTAAAAATGCTACAAAATGAAACCAAGCCACAAATGTTTCAGGCATTTTAATGATCTAATTGGACAAGTAAATTAGGTAGAAATCTGCATAATACATTATGTTCCAAACTATCTGCCTGCAGTCAAATAATTTCCAAATATGAGTCAGCTTCATTTTGGGAGAAGACGCCACAAGCGATGTCTAAGGTGTCTGAGCCTCACCTTCTTTCTTCCCTTCCTCACCCAACACAGCCTGAGCTGATCTGTTAGTAAATCCTGACCTGCTCCCTCAACCTTTTTTTTCCCTCCCATAGTTTTCAACAAAATAGAGTTTTCTGTTTCAAAGCTGTCCGTTTTCCATAGAAAATTTGGGAATGGTAAAGCACCGCCCCTGGCAGCAGCAGTCAATACGCCCCGTGCCTCACCTCTCCTGCAGAGCAAGGGCCTGCAGCAGGAGTGCATCCCCCGAGCCGGAGGAACTACTACGTCTGGAAGACAGAACCTAGGTTGGGGTCTAGAGCACGGACGCATCAAATACAAAATATGATTGCCCTGGAGTAGTGCTGCAGACTTTTTTTCCCGATTATTTTGTGCCTCATAATGAGATCCTCTGATGTCTAATGAGGTGTAAACCCATACTGAGGCACTGGCTCCGCGTTCGGCTTCAGAATGGCTGTCTTTGGTGTGGCTTCTCTGCTGTCTAGTAAGGACTATGTAAAAATGCTGCTTTTCTCTTCCTGATCACCTCTTTTGACAAAAGTCTGTATCTTTCAATTCCAGTACTTCTTTTCGTGATTTAACTGAAATTGGTCATGGTTTAAAAGTATGGTATGTGGGAGTGTAGAGAGAGAGAGGTAATGAAAGAAAATAAGCCTCATTTCCATAGAAGACCAAGCTAAAAATGCCTGAAATATCTCTGCCTCACATCTATAAACTGTGGTAAGTCATTTATCTGTCTACTTAAAATTACGACACTGGAAAATAATCAAAGCGGAATGTCAAGGTGATCAGGAGAGCTTTCTCTCTAACCTACCTCATCTATCTGCACAAAGCAGGACGCAGACAAATTTGTTTTGTCATAACAGTATACTTGAGTTTATTTGACCCCTTTTGGCTCCAGCACCATCCAGAAAGAATGGAAGGAAGCAGCGATGATTTATTAACATACTGGGGCAGCAGCCTTTTGCAGCTCTCCGCAACAGCCGACATTTGCACGCGCGTTAGTACGAGCTCTTCTGGCTGCAGCTTCAAGGCCATGATGTGGTTCTTCTTGGCCTGGCAACCTTTTCCTGCCCTCTCCCTCGTGCTGGCAGGGAGGGCACATCGGGGACGGCAGGACAAAGACGGCCAGCATCCTCAACCTGCGCACAACCTGGCCGCACAACTGCAGGTGCTGGAGGAAGGGACAGGATGGAAACACGTGAGAAGGGCAGGGAGATGGTGGGAGCTTGGGCAAGCCAAGGCAGCCCAGGAGAGGATGAGTCTAACCTGCTACACGAGCAGTGGTGCCAACCTCCTCCTAAGAACATCTGCAGCCTCTGATAGTTATCCTCTGTCCTCAAGATACCTGAGCACCAGCTTCACAGCACAGGGAAAGAAACCCAGCAATAAGGAATGCCTCATCCAGCGAGCTTTAGATTGACTTGCCAACACAATCAAGCTGCACCAAAGAACCTACAGAGTATACGCTACTGCTCTTGGCAAGGAGGAAAATTTCTCTGTAGTGTAGAACAGGCCAATTTTTAGAAAGGCGCTGTTCTGCACAGTGTAAAATATCTGGGATGTGGCTCCATAAATCCCGGCACCAGACTACAGGTTTATCTGGAGCGGTATCCTGCCTGGAACCAGGCTGTATGACACCACATAACAACCAGGTGAGGAAGGCATCTTGATGAGGAATGCATCTTGGCTCCGGCTTATAGGGGCTTGGCTTACTGCTGTTTGTAATGCAAATAACATATTTTAATTATTTCATTGTTGTTTGCAAGAGTCAAGCGATTTCCCAGCGTGTTTCTCCACACCTGGCTAGACCAGTTCAGGAACTTTGAAAATTCTACATCAAGACAGATAATTAAGTGAAAACTACGGAGGTCAGTGATCTCCAAAAGCACAAGGAACGTGCATGTTTGACCTAGAAGGACTACTTGAAGTAAGATGACATCGTGCCATTTAAAATGTCACACACCGAGCGTTTCATAGAAGTTGATTGCGTCAGCTGTGAAGAGCAGTGAACCTAGATCTTCCCAGTTGCAATTGCTTCTTATCTTCCTATACAGCTCGCTCACATCATTTTTCATTTAGCTACCACTGATGCGCAGCAAGCAAAGCAAGTTTCTCCTGCCCACCAGTGTCCCAGCAGTATATAAAGGACGCTCCTGTGTGGAAGTCTGCAGTCATAGTTCTGGCATGGCCTCTCACCAAGGTCAGGGGTTCTTCTCTAAGTGTGGTTCAAATTCACTGCATTTTCCAGGTCCAGGTTGTGCTTTGTTTCTTCACCTGGCAGGTTTTCACATCCCTTTCTGATCTGAGTGGAAAGCAAGTACAAGAGAAAAGGAAAACCTGCCTAAAAGGACTTTAAGATCTAGAACTGAGTTGCAGAGCTGAATACCCAGCCTGGGACAAGGAGCTGACTAAACTGGGAGTTCTCCTAAGACCAAGATTTTTCCATTCTCCAATTTCTAGGATCACTCCATAGTTCTGCTTTAAAACAGAGGTGATATAACCCTAGCTATCTTGCAGATCTCACTTTATACAAGGAACTGACTGAAGCAGGATGGAAAATAAATTTCTTTTGGCTTTTAGTAGAGAAATAGCTGTGGTTCTTCTTTATTTTAGGCATTTTTACAAGCATATAGGAAATCATGTGCACAATGACAGTCATAACAAGCGTAGCTTTGTCAAATACTGTGGAAGAATTTATTAACACAGGACTTGGGGAAAAAAAAAAGTGCATTTTCTCAACCAGATTGTTTATTCTGTATATTATTCTAAAATCATACTTCCTGTCATTGGCCTATTTGTCAAGTATACAGAAAATTACATCAGAATGCCCTGCTAAAAGTGACATCATAGTAGAGTGACACAGGATGGGAATCTGAGACTCCATTAGCACTGGTCAGGGACATCACATTGTCCTGCACTGCCATCTCCTCCTGCTTCTTCTCCCTTCCTCATTCAGATCAGAAGTAAATGCACCTCTGGTGAACAGTTTGAGTAAACACTTCAACTACATACCTCAACGAAATTCCACCTTTAATTAAGAACTCTGAAGTTGACTCCCAAGTACTCCTGCAGCAACTGAGTCTCAAGATGACAAAAAAAACCCCAAAACTACCACAAACCTCAGCTGTGCTGCCAGCAAATACAGTTGTCTCCCACATGTGTGTGGAGTAGAGGGTTTCTATATATAGGCTCAAGATGGCAACTGCTGCAGTGCCCATGTGCTCCATTAATGCTTCATCCCTTTTCCAGGAAGACATTCAGTTGCCTGATTGTCACAGTCATTGAGGGAATCCCAAAGCCTTCATGAGTGAGCCCAGTAGAAAAAAGACAAAAAGGGCTCTTTAGTGGGCAACAATTAATTTTAAATCATTGTAGCATGAAACCCTCCCCCATCTAACACTTGAAATGACAGGAAACATTGCACTGGGTCTGGAATATGCAAAACAACATTCCACTTTGGGAGCATCAAAAGGATAATAGCTGTGTGCTTGGTTCTCTCTCCCGGGTATGCCAACACACGCTTAGCAAGTGCCAAGGATCCACCACAACCGCTGCACTGCAGAGATTTCTCTGTAGGATGAATTAGCACAGGGTGAGGTCCAAGAAACTTGTTTTCAGGAGGAAAGACAAGGGTCTCACGATTTGCTTTTTTAAGAGAATATGCAAGATGAAAGGATGAGCTCAGTGATTTTCTCTTGTTATAACTATAGCAGGTAGGTACCAACGTGCACGTCCCTTCCTGGGCAAGAGTAAACAATCCTCATTCACATCCTCTTTAACTTTCATTTCAATTGTGGCATCTAAGGCTTACCTGAAGATTTTACCACCCCTCAAAAAAAAAAAAGAAAAGGTTCTGAAAGCTGAATTCAGTATTTCAGCAGAGAATCGCTCCACATCCAGCTGCCGTCAGCAGACCTGGCCTTAGCCTGAGAAAACAGCCCTGCCAGGCACCCCCTGAGGGGCACGCAGCAGTCCCTAAGTGCTCGTTGCCGTAAAACAAACCCAAAAGAAAAAAAAATTAAAAACAAACCCCAAACCTGACTCATTCAGATCTCATACTTTTGTCACAAACAAGGGGAGGAGGGCGGCTGTGCACAACACCCGCACCCCCTGCCCTGCCCTGCCCTGCCCGCCGCCTCAGCCTTCCCGCCCGCCCCTCGCATCTCCGCCTCATGGCGGCCTCAGCGTTCCCGCCCGCGGCTACCGGTCACCGCCTGGTGCCGCGGTGCTGCTTCGCGCCGCGCCGGACAGCGGGCAGCACCTGCCCGACGAGGTAACTCAGCTTTGTCAGGCTTATATGGTACTCCATATTTTCAAAAATAGAAATGGTTTTACTTACATGAGCCGCTGCCCGTGTCTCTTCCCTCAGGCGAAGCGAGCAGCCAGCAGAGTGCTTCCAGTAGCCCCTGCCCACCATTTTGTTGCCTCTCTTGTCAGCGTAGCCATATACTTGGTGAGTAAGATCCAAATTAGCTACAGTAAGAGAAAATACACAGTAAAACCCAATCATACATTTTCAGCAGACATCAGAGAGTTAAATAAGAGTGTTCTGAGGAAAAAAAAAAATAGTTCCTGCCTTGTGTAAGTGATCCTTTGAAAAGGCAAATTTGAGAACATTCAGTGTATCCTTTGACTGTGACGGAGGGGTCTCCAGAGGAATTACTGTACTAAGAAGTATTATAGTCTGTTCTGTTACTGCTTTTAAGAAGTACATGGTATTCCAATAGGTCTGTTTAGAGAAGCTCTCTTCTCTTTCCATCTCTGCAGAGGTATTTTTCCTGGAAAAAAAATTTGCAAGCATCTTCCTCATTTTTTCCACATTTTTTTTCTTTCATTTTGTAGGCTATTGCCATTTTAGCATGGGTTCTTCTTTGCTTCATCAAACCCAAGGCTGATGTTTTTTTTCCTTGCTGTGTGTAACTGTGCTCAAGTGAACAGCCCTCCAGAGGAGCGTAGCGCATGGCCGCAATTGTGGACATGGACAATTTGGCAGGACGAGAAACTGAAATTAGAGTTACCAAGTTATTTAATGCATCACTCCCAATTGTCTTGAAGAGATTTTAGATATCTAAATAGCTTTGAGCTGTAGATACTGGAGTGGAAATGGCATGGTCATCTGGGTACTCATTTTCTTTCAGTGAAATCCTAGTTGGTAAAATTCTGCTTGGGTTTGAATACATGCTGTACAAAGTGAACACAGTGCAAGGGGAAAGCACTGGGAAACTGAATAATCCATCTGAAGAATACACTTTTTCTCTAAAAGGCTACATCAATCTGCCTACATGTGTATCTAGAACTTATTTCAAAAAAGTCTTTGTCAATGTCATCAAATTGAAACTAATGTTATTTAAACTAAATTTTATTTTATTTCTACACCTTTCAAATTCTGTTTCAGTCTCTGGTGCTTTATAAGTATGAGAAAGAAGAATATTCCATGTACTTCTGAAAGGAACAAGGTGGTGTAGATTATGTACAATAATGGGAAGATTGATAGAAGTTTATCTTCCACTAAGATATTAGCCCAGAGTGCCCCATGGGTGCCTTTCACAGGGCAGAAGATGACTTTCAGCAAAATTTAATGTACTAAAAAAGGAGCAGAGAAGACAATTGAAGACACAGAAAATCACTTGTTTTCTTAATTGCTAACTCCTGTGAACTAGAGAAGTGAACATCCTCACACTACTATGCAAGTGGGAGTAGGGATGAATCAAAGAAAGACTGGAAGAAAACAGCAACCCTGCAACTCCAGGACCCTGGAATGTAATCTACTTGACAGAGAGAAAAGTGGTCCATTAGCCATGGTCCACAAATAAGGAACAGGGATTTGCACTTTTCCAGGATGATATAATTAGTCATTGCTTCCTACAAAAATACAGAAAGCAATAGCCAGGCTATTTCAGCCCGCCAGATCCTGCCTCTTCTCACTGTCAAACCCACTCACACGAATGTGTTAGAGCTCAGCTTACAGAACCGAGATGTTTGCACCCAGACAGGATGGTGCCCTTTCTTTGATCACCATCTCTGCTCTCCCAGGCAGCTTCCAACAGCAAAGCGTAACGAGGTGCAGCAGCAGGATGGAAAATGCCAGCACCCTCACGCAAAGAGACAGCTAATTCACCTCACGCCGCCGTCAAACCCTGTGCTGTGGGACCGAGGACGCGCAGTTTAACAGCTGGCTCCTCAGGGTCGGCGATGCCTCTCATCGCTTTCCAACGGGGATGCTTCAGGAGTCAAAGTGTGTCCTGTCACCTTGTCCTCTCGCAGCGCTAATTAGCCTCTGCGAGTGCACAACAGAGACACAAAGGATGCTGATGAATCTTGTTTGTTGTTGCCCTGTAACAGTAATAAATGCACCTTGGGACAGGCAGATGGCTTGAGCAGAAATTTAAGAATTAATCCTGTGTTTTAGGAGTGAAACCAGCAGATAAAACAGTTTCTGCTTTACAACATTCATATTAGCTCATTACAGCTCTATATGGGCTCCAGGCAGAGACCCTTCACCTTTGCCTGTCACTCTTTCTCAAACTTCATTTCTGCTATGGCACATGAAGAGGAAAAGGCTTGCTTTCCGGGCTAATTAGGATGGAGATAATTTTTTTATTCTTGGATGAAAAATAATATCCTATGTGAAAGAGCTTTGCAGGTGTGAGAGAGACAGGCAGTGCAAATTGCATGGAAGGCAGCAATTTATGTTAAAAATAAATTTCCCTAGTCAGAGAACCGAAGTTTATTGTTTTAAAGGTAAACCTTAACATCTGTGAACAATGTTTAAATTGTCAATGAAGAAGCCAAATACATAAAATTTGTGTCTCCTCTCTGTGCGTTAATTTCTCTGACTGCATTTACTTTGCATCCAATCTTCGACAGAAGAAGCTTTATAAAATCGCAAGGCTGAAATACGCAGAAGTACGGATTTTGGTTACTGTGTTACAGTTCATTGTTCCCTAGGACAGGTGAATTTGAAACCTTCAGATAGCTTTTCTAAGTTAGCTCTGGCCAGCTATACTTTGCGGTAGCACCTACCAGAAAAGTGGAACCACCTCGTATTTTATTCCTGTAATTTCTGAGTAACGAAATGGATGAATTGTGAGTGAGAAGTTGAGGCAGATTTTTCTTAATCTTTATGTGTTTTTCATCAGAAAACGAGTCTTCTGCATTTCTGCACTGCCAAGATAATCAGTGATGCTGCTTCTTTATTCGTATTATTTTGACAGAGGCTCAGACCTTTTCCTCTCTCTAAATTCGGTTTATTGAGATACTTCTTTTACATGTGTCCTCATTTCTCTAGGACTGCGGCACAAGAAACAGAAATTTATTTTCAGTATAATTCCCAAATTGCCATTGACAAAAATAAAATCTGAAGAATAACTGGAACTATTCTAGAAATACATGAGAAAAAAAAGGAAAACAAATATATTCATCATTTATATATATAATTTAGAGCAGTGCAGATCCAGTCTGTAGCTGTTATTACACAGGGTGTTCACATGCACGCACACGAGCGGCAGAACGGTATGTATTGTACTAGTGGTACCATCGTGTTCTTTGAGGATTTCTTCTGTTAGGAAGTTTTTATTTGTCAGCTTGAACAGCATTCCTATAAAATACTGTTTTGTGTGAAATTTCTTCGGTTTTATCGCTGTCTTCTGAAAACTATTTCACACTCTTGCAAGAACTCGTATGAATCGGCGAAGAGGTTTCTGTTCTGTAGCTTTTTTTTTCAATGTAATCAAGCACTGCCAGAGGGATGCTGTCTCTGTATACATACCTAAGAGGCGGATGCTTCGTTAAATATGATACAGTTATTTGCTAAACAATAAATTAATAAGAACTGGGATTCTTGAGTTTTAAGCTTTGATCTACCTTAGCTCCTTCGGTGCCTCTTCGTAGTGGCAAACTGCAAAAGCAGTGGGTCTCTTGAGCCAGAAGGTCTCATTTTTAACATTTCCCTTTGCTTTTCTTTTTATATCCTTCTCTTATTAATAGCCATTTGTCAATGTAGAATTTTCAGAATTTTAGTATAGGTGTAAAAATATCTTTTATACATGTCCATCTTTATGATGAATAACAGAAATGTAGTGACTGGCCTGAAAAGACTGATTCCTTTCAAAATTATGAAAGGCTTTCGTCCCGCCTTCTGATCTGATCTTAAACGAGAACATTTTCCATCCTGGAAGAATGAGGCATTGCTACTCCATATAAATCAAAATTTGAGCTCACAGTCTAATATAATCAAAAAAAGGAAGAACAGTTTTTACTGGAGAATGCAGACGTAATCATCAAATGATGGATAACGTAAGGTCAATGGCAAGTCGTATCTTAGAAGAAAAAGAAACCAGAGATTTGCAGATGCAAGGTTGTATTTACTATTAACCTTTACAGTGTAACTAAATAGAAACATTTCCCAGCAGGAATTAGTACCCAGAGTGTAGCTTTTGAATCTTTGTTGATTTATGAACCATGTTCAATTACATTTTTAATTCTTTCCTCATACACAACACTTTATCACCTTCCCACCTATCAAAGCACCATAAAAATAGGACTCTGCCGCTCCAGGGAGACCTATTGTTTCAAGACTTCACAGACTTACTATTAAAGCCCATTTCATGTTTCATAAATTTTTATATCAAACATTCATCCCTGACTTGCTTTCCTGTCTGAATGACGTACTGGATCTTATTTTGAAGATAAATTAAATCCTTTCAGACATATTTTCCTCATTCCAGATGTAACCCTAGAGAGTCTCCGTAAAATACCATTTGAGGGTGAGGGAAAACAAAGCCCATTTTGAAAACAAAGGGCAAAATTTTTCTGTAGTTTGGCTCGTAGCTACTTCTATGTTGAAATCCTTTTCCATGTTGCTAATATAAATTTAATAGTTGTTGATCTCCTGCCTCTCTTCGTATGCAGAGTTCAATCCCTAAGTATGCTTCCAATGGAGGGTATTTACCAATACACTCTTAGCTTCAAATGGCTAGAGAAGAGGAGAGCTCAAAGCAGACAAACCAGTCATTTTAGCTATAATGGTGCCACTGATTCTAACAGAAAGGGATGTGTTAGGCAAAGGTTCAGGTGTGGTTAAATGATACCGGTGCCTCTCTCTGAGTCATTAAGAAATTTGTATCTCACGGAAGAGACTGGATTCAGTTGTCATATCCATATGTGACATTTCACCTATAAAAATTTAATGCAGAACTATTTGCTGTTCTTTCAGATTTTTTTTATTTAAAAGATGGCCAGGGAAACAGTTTTCCACCAAAAAAAAAAAGTGTTTTAATTTCCAAATGTTTTAATTTTTTTTTTAATGAAAACTATAAAACAAATGTCAGTGATTCTTTAAACAGATATTTATAGCTACCTGATATTTTCAATACCCTTTTAAAATATTTCTAAAGATCTAATATAAAGAGGAATCATCTAGGGCAGTTCTTAAAACTAGATCCTCAAGCTGTCAGGAAACAGAATAGTGTTAAAGAATTGCGCAGGAATGGTGAAAAAGCAGAGAATCTCAAACTGCTTTCGACACGGAGGAAAAGTCCGATGTAGCTGTAGCTTTACACTCTTCTTTCTCCAGCCTTTCGTATGTGTAAGGAGTTAAATGCAACAACATTCAGTTCAACAGCACAACAGTGACATTATGCTGTTTGTACTTTTAAACACACAGCTATTAACATTATTAAATAGTTAAGCAAATTACTGTGAAACTAAATTCTGTGAAAAGAACTAGTATTTATGAGCAGTACAGGAGGTGTGGAAAGGACTGTGACAAACCCTTCTTCAGGTCTTTCGCCAGTTTAGCGATGTTTGCCTTAGCAGTACAGCATGCTGTGCTTATTCTCCCTGTGTGATTTTTCCATTTTGTTACTTCTGCACTCTGTTGTAATGGTAAATAACTGTGAGCTCCTTAGCTTTGAAACTCAAATAGTTATATAATTACCCTTGTAACTAGTCTCATTGATTTTGGTACTACATAACGTTCCTAAGATATATTCAGGAAAGATCTATACAGCAGAGCATAGGCTGAAGGTCAGTGAGACTATTTCTGTGCTGAACTACCTTTCCAGAGCAGGGTCATAGTTTAAAAGCCTTTAATTTTAGATTTTTCAGCAGAACTCAGCTGTTTGGAGAAACCAATTTTAAGACACAGGACTTCATTAAATGTCTCTTGGTATCATAGAGGAATAAAGACCAAGTGAACTCATTAACCTTAAGGAAGTGATAGAGCAGGTTTAGAAAATGGCAACTGCAGTTTCAAATACGTATTACTTCGCCCCAACATAACTTAGCCAAAGTATAAAGTATGTATCTTCATGTAAAATGGGGATTTCTCACTTTTCAGAGAGGCTCTGTCTGACTTGCTTTCTTGTATTGCCTCTCCTGTCTTGATGTTTGTCAGCGTGAGACTTCTCAGACCTTTAAGAGCCCGTTTTATTGGGGTTAGAGGCCTTGATTACGTGCCATTAAATCCACCAGACAAGTACTTGAACTTTTGTGCATCCTCTTAACTTTTGAATTAAAGCTCACTGTAAGGGGATGTTCTGGTTTTATTTACTAAGACAGGGAACTGTGTGTGGTGTTTCAAAACAGCGTTTTACGCAAGCCCAACATTTACTGCCACTGCATCAACTTTACATCTTGCATTTCTCAGACTGCTCCTTACACCTCAGCAGCGCAGATTTTCTTGAGAGTGCTTGTTACTGGCCGTTCTGGGTAGAAAATTTATGAAGATAAAAATATCTCAAAGATTTACAAGTAATATGTCTCATATCACAGTCGTTACATATGGGAATTTAATTTTTTCACTGTGGTTCTACTGTTTCATACGTACTGATTGAACCAACTTTTGCTGAAGGAAACTCTTTAAATGGTGCCAGGCTCAAAGGCACTGATAGAGTAGGGGTCTTCCGTCTTTTATGCAGGAGTTAAGTTGTAAATATAGCTTACTTCACTTCAAAAGAGTTTTATAATTCAATACTTTTATGCATTTTCAGATCTAGAAAGGCCAGATAAAGAAAAGCAATAGAAGAAAGCTAGATTAATATGAACTCAGCCCACAGATTCAGCAAATTATGCTATATTTTGCTTGTCTATCCCCACACGCATCAATTCGGGAATTAATTCTTGTCGTTCCTGGTTGGAAACATAACTAGTAAACCTCACATTTTGGCTAGTAGCCCAGCTCCTCACATATAAGTGCATCAGCCATCTCCTGTTCCATTACCAGATCCATAGCATCATGTATTTGTTACACAGAAAGTGCTGTCAGTTAATGCTTAGCCAAGCTGTGAAATTATTTCTTCAATACTTTACTTTTTCCATTACAGCAAAGAGCAGAAAGGAGAAACTGTTTTATGGGCACGCAGTTATCAGGCTTTCCTTCTACAGCAGAGGATTAATTCTAACATTAAGATGTTTCTGCTCGGTTGATCTGCCTATTCTGAGGTACATTTCTTACGCTTAAAGTAGAAATGTCATGAGAGCCCACAGAGGAAGGGGTGCTTTTTCTTTGTGCTGTCATTTCTGGTGACAGAGCAGAGTGCGGTCGATGCCTTTTTTCTGTAGCAGGTCAAGTCCAGCTGCAGTGGCCCTGGCCTCCCGGAGCCACCCCAGCAGCTACCCAGGGAGTGGGTGGAACCAGGAGTGCAGGGGCACAAGAGGAAGCCAGAGATGCCCAGCTGCAGGAGCTGCAGGAAGAATACAGACTGTGCATCAAGGAAGGGAGCAAACCCTTCCCCTCCCTTCTCCAGGAAGGACAAGGTGACAGGACACACTTTGACTCCTGAAGCATCCCCGTTGGAAAGCGATGAGAGGCATCGCCGACCCTGAGGAGCCAGCTGTTAAACTGCGCGTCCTCGGTCCCACAGCACAGGGTTTGACGGCGGCGTGAGGTGAATTAGCTGTCTCTTTGCGTGAGGGTGCCGGCATTTTCCATCCTGCTGCTGCACCTCGTTACGCTTTGCTGTTGGAAGCTGCTTGGGAGAGCAGAGATGGTGATCAAAGAAAGGGCACCATCCTGTCTGGGTGCAAACATCTCGGTTCTGTAAGCTGAGCTCTAAGACGTTCGTGTGAGTGGGTTTGACAGTGAGAAGAGGCAGGATCTGGCGGGCTGAAATAGCCTGGCTATTGCTTTCTATATTTTTGTAGGATGCGATGACTAATTATGTCATCCTGGAAAAGTGCAAATCCCTGTTCCTTATTTGTGGAGCATTACTAATGGATTGGGCATTGCGCAGGCCACTGAGAGACAGAACCCCTGTATAAGGAGCTGACAGTATAAGCAACTGATCGGATTACTGGCTGAGTGTCCTCAACTCTCATCTTAAATCAAGTTGCGGTTATTTTCTTTCCACGTACCAGATTTACAGGTTATGCTGAAGAATACTAGCTATCCATACTGACCAGCAGTGATATTAAGGTAAAAAAAATAGGAGATACAGTATTTGACCATGGATTCACAATACAGCAAGAAGCTTTTTCCCCCCTATATTTTAGTTTAAAATTATATCATTTACTTGGCAGAGTAGGTCTCCTGACTTTCAATTTAAGTGTAAAGGTCAGCAGAGAACAATGTTTTTGGAGAAGTCATTAGCTATAAATAAATCAGTTCATAACATCTGATAAACAGATCCCTCCTGCAGAGGGATCCGTGTAAATACATTCCATTCTTTCTTTGCGCTCTGTCATCCTTTGTTTGCTTCTTTTTCATCAGCAGAAGGCAGCTGCCAGTCATTCTGTCCTCTCTAAACAGATACCGTGATTGTGGCAAATTTTGTGAGCTGTGAGAATGCTGTAGGCAGTGGAGCTTGCAGGGAAGAAAACTGAATTTACTGTCACCAGCTTTTTCCGTATGCACGTGCAGAAATGAATTCTCGATAGCTGGAAGCAGCAGTAGGGAAGCCCGCAGCTGTTTGAAACTCATTCCCCCATCTGGTGTCAGCTTCACAGTCTGGTGCCTCAGGAGACCTAGGACTGATGTGAGAAGTCGAGGGGGAAAAAAAAAAGTAGATATAAAAGAAAATTAAAACAAAGTCGTAAAATTCTCTTGTAGTTGGATGATTTTTCCCATTAAAATACAGCTCCTATGCGCCAAAGCTGCATGGTGGTGAAGCAGATGGTGCTGTGGTGTGTGTATTTCACAAAGTGGGAAGGAAGGAGGGACGGTTCTGACAGCTGAAGGTACCAGCCCATGCAGCTATTTTAGTACAACCCACACTGTTTGGATCTCACTAGACATATTGCCCATGAGACGACAGAGAACAAGCAAAAAGGAATGTGTTTGCCACTGCAGACACACAAGGAGAACAGAGATCACTCAAACACCCTTGAGCAGGAGTTGTGTATGGGAATTACCACTTTCCTTACTGCATCCAGTTGTTATGAACTCAGACCTTCTTGTATGATCAGTGGAGCGCAGACATCTAAATATCTCTAAGCAGCTTGTCCCTGTTACCTAACACTGAATGTTTTTGAAGTCTTCTGTGAGTGTCCCTAAGAGTTAACTTCTGATTTTTTACAATTACTTTTGTATTTCTTTCTTTGCTTTTATATTTCTCTTGGAGGAAGATTATGGCTGTATCCAGTGGACATCAGCAATGCTCCTTCAGGTTTCTGTGCTGGCTCTTTCTGGAGAAAGTCTGAGTCTCTTCCTTTTCTTGCTGCTTATAAAATAGATATCCCATTTCAGCCCTAGAGCTACGAATTCTTCATCTTTATTTATTGACAGACCCATTTCAAACAAATTTCAAGCACTGGGCATGAGTACAAACACTGTAATTTTAAAAATGGGGAAAGTCTTAATAAATTCTCCATACTCCAATAAAAAAAAATTCTTCCACCATCCTTGTTTGAATATTTCTCTATCTCCATCACCAAAATCTGGGAAAATAAGTGAGCCTTTTGAGCTGAGTAAAAGGAGCCTGTCCCCAAGGCTGCATATGAAAATGAAGAATCAATCACATATTCCCAGAGACAAAGGGAACACAGGCTGCCTGCTTCATGCCTTTCAAGGACCGTAAAGCAGTCAGAAAACCAATTTACCTGGCTTGCTCAGGGAAATCTTAAGTAGCCCAGAGCCGAGTTATCTCTATTGTGCCTTTTAGAAGGCTTTATTTTTTAGGGTGTATTAAGAGTGTGGTCGAGGGAAGGTGTCAGGGTTGGATCACTGCTGCGCCTTTGAAATTCACTGTGGCTGTAACCAACCTCTGCAAGAGTCATGGAAATGGGTGCATCTTGGGATCTGTTTTAAATTGTGCAGTCAGCTGTGTCCACAGTTCATTTTAGTGTTGGAGTAAGTCACCAAAAAAGGCCCCTGTAACCTTAGTTCCCCTCTCATCTCAGTTTTGGTGCAAGCCTAGGTTGGCTGACCTAAGGATCTAGCCCAGAATGCAGCCCAGGATGTTTTGCATACAAATGTATCTGAAAGCAGTAAAAATGCAAGGAATTAAAATGTATAAATCAAATCTGTAGTTTCTTGCTTAATGCAAATTAAATAGCCGACAACAAAGACACAAAACATCTGCTAAACCAAGTAAAAATTAATGAAGAAGAAAATTAAGATTGCTTTGTCGTTGATTTTTATCAATTTGTGTTCAAATCTGAGAAAGATTTAGTAAGAATGCTGCCAGTTTATAGCTAATTCAAAGTTATTCTAAATTGCTTAGCTTCTATTTATATTTTCCTTGCATATGTCGGAGTTCTTCAGAAAAGTGCTAAGTTTGTGGTGCTTTAATTCACCAGCAAATGCTTTACAAACATTTCCAAATATATCCTCACTCACTACTGATGCAAAGTTATGCTGCTATTTAAATGAAAGAAGAGTTCAGACAGCAGCTTTGGCAGTCAGGATCATCTTCAGCTTTATCTGCCGGGCTTTTGTGGCGATATTTCAGTCATGCTCCAGTTCTCCGTGAGTTCGTCTCTGGAAACTGACAGGGAAAAATGTGTTTTGAATAATTATGATACAGAGGGCCTAACCATAGAAACCTCAGAATAAATCAGTGAGAATTTCCAAGAGTATGTCATGCCCTTGAGAGGTGGACTCGGAATCAAAATTTTGAGATCGTGCTCCCAGCAAGGTCCAAAGCAAAGACTCCCACTGACTTCCATGGGAACAGAGCTTCAGTTTTCATCTGCATTTCGTTGTCACTGTCAGTATTATAGTTTCTTTATGAACCTTTTATATATTTAGAGCACGTGGTAACTGTGTAACTACTGAGACCAGAATCACGTTGTATTCCTATTGTCTTCTTTCCATCCCACTTCTTTAAACCAGTGGCAGATTGCCTTTACATCAGCATGTGAGCTCACTGTTAGAAAAATGTTTGCCTTTTCCCCTAAATAGCCAATTTTTTTCTTGCAATTCTAGAATTGTATTAATTCAAGGTACTGTAAGTTGATGGACTCCAGAATTTTCTTCTGAAATACATCCCTGGTTAAAGTTTTCCATAAAATGAGTACTGGCATCTTTTCTTGCTTGTGTGTATCACAGGATAGTTTGGCTCTGGTATTAAAAGCAAATAAGAACGTGTAAACACTGATAAACAATACCCCTTCATTTACTTGGGAAGTTACATTGATTGTTGTTTTCTTGAAATAATGTTAGCTTCAGGTATAACTCACACCAAATTATATACTTACAATCAGAAATTACATTCCCGATACGTCCAGGATGCACTTCAGCTGTGCAGCGATGCCCTACTTCACTCTTGTGGTGTGGTGCACGCTATTCTAGAGCAGAATCTTAAGTTTAAATACGAGATGTTGCTAAAACATGACTCCCTGTTTTCCATCCTGTGACTCTCATTCCCACTGACACTAAGGTCACTTTATGTTGCCGGGAAATAAATGAAAATCAGACTTTACACACAAGTGTATACTGTAATGACAAATGGGAATTGAGAATCATGGAAAATAGAAAACAGCAACTTGTGTGGAAAATTGCTATTTTCATTCCACATCTGCAAATGTTCCTCTTCAACAGAGAGGCAAGATGAGCAAAGTTCCTATAATAACATTTCTCATGGGTTTACCAGGGGAAAGGGAGAATTTACCTGCAACGCTTGGCGTTTGCTGACACATAAAATTCTGGAAACAATATTAGAAAGTGTTGTTTGTATCAACTGAGATTGAAATGAAGGATAAAAATAATTGGCAGAAAAAACCTAAAACTTTATTTGCCTGTTATCAAAACTATTGTAGAAAGCAGTTTATGATATTGCTATACCGTTATTCCTCTGGAGAGCTGTGCCTGTCATGGCCAAAGAACATCCTGAATGTTCTAGAATTTGTTTCTTTAAAACATCCGAAAAGCAAAGCATGAGAGATTTTACTGCATTGCAATTTTATTCCTGACATGCAGAAAGACAGTTTTATAGATCTCATTGGTACTATTTTTTCTATTATGATTTTATATATTAAGAGGAAAAAAGAGAGATGGCTCTGTAGGCTTCTGGGAATATTTTAATATGAATTTCAGTGTTGTCACCTGCAGTGAAAAGACTAACCTGCTGTAAGCTACGTTACTGTGCACTTCTGATTTATGCTAATAACACTGTTTGAATCTGAAAATCCTGAGAAGACTTTTCAAATAGGCAGCAGGCTACAGTAAATAATAACAGAAGCATACTCCACGTTTTAGCATCCCAGGGAATACTATGAAATAGAAATTTTACGGATGTTGGTAGGATTTTTACAAGGAAATTTCCATCAAACTAAATGCTTCATCTTAGTAAAATTGTCCAGTAAAGCTGATGACCCATTCTGTATCGTATCTTCACTGTTCATCCCCAGGGTGAAATAATAGTAAATTCAGTTTGCAATTAGAGTAAATGACATTGGTTTTAATTGTTGTTATTCTTATTTAAGTTGTCCTTGTGAGTATCTTTACAAAATGAGGCTTCTTACAATCAAAAACATTGGCTTTGTATTATAAGCAAGAAACTATAATGCTAACAGTTTGGGTATTGTGCAGGCTAGCAAAAAGTGAGTGCTTTTGCCAGTATCTTATTCTGTATTTTAATTCCAGGTCCCATGAAAATTGCCTATGAATGAAAGTTGTATGTTGCTTTTTTTCTCTTGGATCCAAAATAATTCCCCATTTTACTCCATATCAGGCGACATACACCCAATTTCTGTGTGTTATAACACGACACAGACAGCGAATACATGTTTATATTAGCAGATTCTTTGCTTCTGGAGCCAACGCACAAAACCAAATCGTGCCTCGACAGCTTCAAGCCATGTGTAAGCAGTAGGAGGAGCTGTTGAGCAAGAAATGTTTTTCCACATGTTCAAGTCATTACCTAGTGTGTAATTACTAAGTTTATTAGTGAAGCTGACTCAGTGATCGCCTTTCATTCCTTTCACAAATGAACAAAAGTCAGAGCTCTCCTCCTCCAGCAAAACCAAAATGAAATCTTTCAATAACAGCTGATATCCCAAATACTTATTGAATTTTCATTACTGATTTCCAGTGTTTAAAATAATGTGTTTGGATTTTGAAGCTCTGTTTCTTCACTGGGGAGATTTGCTAGAGTAAGCAGTGTAGGATTCAGCCCCGCAGTGCAGAACGAAACCTGTAAGTGGGTTTGTTGGGTCACTCTGGCTCTGACCACTGGGCTGTCTCAATGTTGCTTTGAATTTTGCACTTGTTGCATTTGTGTAGCACTTGTACTTAGTATCTGGGTTTAATTAGTGGACAGTTCCATTTGTAGGGCTGGGCATTTACGTGGATTACTTTGAGATGACTAATCACAGTGACAATTGCTATCCCATTGCATCTGTTTGGCAGGACAAGACCTCGCCTGTACCCTGTTGTTCCATCCGCCTCGCGTTCAGCAAGGAAAGCTTTAGACACTCGGTGGCTGCAGAGCGTTTCAAATCATATTTGTGGGGGATGTCCCTGCTCCTTGCAGGGGGGTTGGACTAGATGACCTTTGAAGGTCCCTTCCAACCCTAACCATTCTATGATTCTATGATTCTATATTTTCACAGCCGAGATGCTTTTGGAACCATCTCAAACTCTCTTGCGGTATGAAATACGCATAATGCAATGCAGGATAGGCAACAATCATCGTGTTGCTAATGGACTGCTCCAAAGTAGTGTGGAGCATCTTCTGCTCCTGGGGGCATTCAGCACAGAGAGGATCCTCTGCTGCTTTGGACAAAGTCCTTGGACAGCGTATGGATACCAGCACGTGAAATAACAACGAGGGGATGCACGCTGGTGGCTGGAAGAGCGATTTGTGCACTCTCTGGCTTGAAACCACTTTGTTTCACCTCGCAGTCCCATAGTTTGAATTCAGATTGCCACCAGTGAAACACAGCTTTCATGCGAGTCACTGTTCCCTGACGATACATACACATTTATATTTCATTGAAATGATGATTAAATAAATAATGAATTAGTTGGTGGTAGTGAGCAGTATTCTCCACATTTTTACATGTATTTTATCTTTCATTAAACATAAAATGAAAGAGAATTAAAAGAAGCTATAATACAGTTAGTATTAAAAAAAAACTATAGAGCCAGTTTTGGTTAGCAGCCACGTACGGCGTCCAGGCAGTGCAGTGACCAACTCAGAGGGGAGCTGCTGCTGCAGGCACAGCAAAAAGCCGGGGAGAAGAAATTGGCTTAAGGACACACAGACAAAGACAAATTGACTCTGCGGAGGGATCCGTGTTGTAATGCAAGCGTCCCAGGCACGCTAAGGCACGGTTTAGATGGAGCAAAGCTGAGGCTTTGTTTGAACTGAGAAGTTTGGCTAGAAAAGCTGTGTTCACAGAGTGGGGACTGAGCCTGACCGAAAAGCTTTAGGCTAGATGTAGCTACTAGCAGCAAAAATATGATTTCATTGGTGCAACTTATTTCAGCCTCTGTTTGTCACAATCAGTCTCATGTTTCCTGGAAGTACTCGTTAAGTTAACTGTTCAGTCGGCATCATCAGCTGTAGATGCCCTGAAGTCTGTGTTGTGGCTGTGTTAACGAACTCAGGGGCGCTTGTTTTGGCCTTTCAGATAAAGAGCCCGCGGCTCAACTCCGGCGGATACTGAGAGATGGGACAACAAAGGTAAGAGTTTCTTCAGGCCTGAGGTGTGCAACTTCAGATAGTCCTTTGAGGTACTAACAGGGCGTTACGGACCTCTCGGATTGACAGCGGTATCATCGTTACGTACAACATCTGTCATTAGCTTCGCCGCTTCTCAGAGCTGGATGTAAGATCAGACACAAAAAGGCTTAAATTATTAACCTTGCGTTAACTAGGTTTGGGTTTATGTCATTTACTTAAGCTGATTTTTGAAAAAATTACTAAAACAATAGTTTATGTGCGTTTATGTGTTACCAAAAGTCCTAAGGAAGTGGGAGCTGCTGGAAGACTTGGAAGGCGCGTACCTGAGCGCTCAGGCTTGGCTGAAAGGCAGCTTATTATATTTTTCACTCAAAATTGCAGAGTGGTTTTGTGGTTTGCTAATTCACTTTCAACACCGCTTTTCCGTGCCTGACTATTACACGAGCTGTCGTACTCTCTGAGGCTGGCTGACAGAATTTTGTCAGTTTTCAGCCCCCCAGTCTGCCAGCTGGCTGAAAATCACTCCAGCTCGTTTGCAGCTCAGGCACTACGCTGAATTGTTTATATTCCAGCAAACTTCTGCGCACGCAGTCACAGCTTGTCATTTTCACTGCTGATCAGTTAGCAGAAAAACGGCGACTTACAGATACGGGTCAGAGAAAGCGAATACGTGGTTTGAGTATTGGGGTTTTTTTTTTGTGCCCTCGTTAAAATGCTGTCTAGGCAAACTCTACTGTCGGTTTAATAATTGAGAAATTCCTGCTTTGGTTCCCCTTCACCTGCGAGCTTGAGTGTGACTGCAGACCACTCGGTACTCTGGTGAGATTGTCCTCTGGAGAAGTCACAGCGCTGTTTTGTGTCTCGGTTTTGCGGGGTTTTTAGGAGAAGCGGGGTGGGCTGGTAAGGCCTGAGGCACGGCCAGCTGCAGTCGAGCGGCCTCGCTGCTCCCCGAGGAGAGGCCGGACCGTCTGTAGCGGCCAGGGCTGCGCTGCTGTTCCCGCACCAGCTGGCACACCCGCACCGCAGCCCCGCACCCCTCCAGGCCCCCGCCGAACTACGACTCCCAGAAGCCTTCGCGCCCGTTCCCAGCCGGGGCCGCCGGGGTTTGTAGTCGGGCGGCGGGGGCCGGGCGAGGCGGCGGCGGCGGCGCTCCGCCCCGGGGGAGGGACGGCGCAAGGCGTGGGGGGACACGGGAGCCAGGTACCCGCGGGCGGCCCTGCACAGGCACCTTCGAGCTGCGGCCGGACGAGCTGCGAGAGCGGCGGCCTCCCGCAGGCGGAGCAGCGGCCTAGGGGCGCCCCGCTCGGAGGGGCTGCGGCCGCGGGGGGGTGCGGTACCGGCCGAGCCTTTCTCGCCCAGCCGGGCCCGGCCCGCTCCTCGCCGCTACCGGCGGCGCGGCTCCCCCCCACGGCGGGAGGGACGGGGCGCCGCGGGGCCGGGCCGCGCCGGTTGGCCGCCGGCCGGGAGCGGCGGTGCGCGGAGCGGGCCCCTCCGCACCCCCGAGGCCGCCGCCCGGGAGCAGGGAGCGGCGGGGCTCGGCGCTGCCCGCCCCCCGGCTGCGCCCCGGCGGAGCATGCACTGACTGGCTGCCTGGGCTCGGAGCCATCCCAGCCGGCGGGGTGCGCGTTGCATGGTGTGGGGATACACGGTCTCGATAATAAATGATAGAGGATACAATGACTTTGCTGTCTCTGCTGGGTCGGATCATGCGTTACTTCTTGCTTAGACCGGAGACCCTGTTCTTGCTGTGCATCAGCCTGGCCCTGTGGAGTTATTTTTTCCACACGGATGAGGTGAAAACCATTGTTAAGTCCAGCAGGGATGCGGTGAAGATGGTGAAGGGCAAGGTGGCCGAGATCATGCAGAATGACAGGCTCGGGGGGCTAGACGTGCTGGACGCAGAGTTCTCCAAGACCTGGGAGTTCAAGAGCCACAACGTGGCTGTCTACTCCATCCAAGGCCGGAGGGATCACATGGAGGACAGGTTCGAAGTAATCACTGACCTGGTGAACAAGACTCACCCCTCCATCTTCGGGATATTTGATGGGCACGGAGGAGAGGCAAGTGCTCAGCTGGGGGAAAAAAAAAAAGGTGGGGGAGGATGGTTACAGGGCAAGGAATGGGTATGTTTTTGCCTGCCGGGTTTGTGGGGTTATTGTGAGACATTGTTGGGGGGTTGGGGGGGTCGTTGCTTCTTGGAGAGGGGGAGGGAGTCTCTAAACAGGGATTGAGAGATACTGCACTCCCTTTATCTCTCCTTACCCCTTCCACGATCGGCGCGATATAAATGTGTTTATACCCCCTCTGCCCTTTACAGTAGTAAAGGTTTAATTGAAGTAAAAGCCGTTGGAGGTGGCTCTTGCGTGCGTTGAATAACGATGGTGA
Source organism: Ardeotis arabs (assembly GCA_011801015.1). Taxonomy (NCBI): domain Eukaryota; kingdom Metazoa; phylum Chordata; class Aves; order Otidiformes; family Otididae; genus Ardeotis; species Ardeotis arabs. Next base: position 7,384 of record JAAGAY010132103.1, on the reverse strand, counting down.
GCACAAACTCCCTGGAGTCATCTTTTGTTACAGCGAAGTGTGGTGTGATCTGATTTTTGGCACCGGGCTGGTCTCCCCCTCCTGTCAGGAGCTGTGCTCATCAGCAGTGGTCAGAGAGGAGCCCTCCTAACGGCAGGCGTGTGTGCAGCCCCGAAGCTGGTGTGCCCAAAACATATCTTCGCAGGAATTCACTCTCAAGGGAGGACCAGCGAGTCCCTGAGAAATGAGTATCATGTTTGTGAACTGCATGTAGCTTTTAAGTCATTACAGCTGGAATTACTTGTCCCCTGCCTAGCAGAAAGCCAGGAAAACTGTCATTTTGAAACTTTGTGGTGTTTAACCTCTTAACTTTTTTAGGTGAGGTGATTTCCTTTAGGTTGTACTGTGTAATTACTGTTACAGCTTGACAGGATCCTTCATTTACTACAGATAAATGTTGAAACTGTAGCTTCCTCTTAATTTGGGATTGCGGTGCTGCCACGTAGCTTTTTGTATAGCTGAAAGCACATGTTTCATAACTGTGGAAAAGGACAAAGAATTTGTCCTTGTGTGACAAATTAGCTCCATTGTGCTGGGTATGAGATAACCTTACGGGTTTTGCTGGGATAACGGAAGCTGGAGAGAAATGGTGAAGTTTTTCACGTAAGTGCTCCTGCTGAGGAGGGGTAGGGCACCAAGAGAGCTTGGGTGTTCCTCCAGCTGCTTGCGCGGATCAAGTGGTCAAAGTCTTCCCCAGAAAAGCGTTGGCAGTGACCAGACGCTAACGGAGCACAAGGATGGCAGGTGCTGCCCCCCTCAACCTGAAAGTGCTGCGTGAGCGATCCAGGCCTTCGGCGTATTGTCAAAAAGCTGCTGTGCTGCCTGTGCAGTTGTAAAGGGGGTCGGTTGTCTGTCCCTCTGCTGTCTCTCAGTGTCTAGTGTTTTGCCCCCTTTAAAACAACGCAGATGCTTTGTATTTTGAAAATTGTCAGCCTCATGAAAAATTCTGGTCGTGACTGAGCCCTGTTTTCCTTTTTATGTCTGACTTCAACTGGGGCACAGTTGTGCCAATTCTTACTGGCGTACTGGTGCCAGTTCACTGTTCCTTGGCCTTCGAGGAACACAGGTAGAAATGCGTGTGTGTTGCAAACTGGTGTGTGTCTTCTCCTGACGAAGATGATCAGTGTGTTTGCTACATCTGGCTCGTTTGTTTTCTGAGGCGTTGGACGGAAGGTGCTTGTGCTGGGTCTTCTGCCCTCTTCCCCTTTGTTTAAACTGACGGTTTTCCTTGGCAAAACTGCTCAGCCACAATATTTGTGTTCTGTTTTTAAACAGCATTCTGAGACTGTTACAGATAGAAGTATGACATACACACTTGGCGTTGTGAAAGGGGGATCTTATTTCTTTCTTTAATTTTGCATCATATATGTGTCTTGCCTGCAAACTCAGTACATTAAATAATCCAAAACTAACACACAGAACAGCTAAATGACAAGACTGTGCCCTATATGTGTTTTTTTGCTTGTTTCTTTGTTTTGTTGTGGATCTTGGAATTGCATCCATAGGATATATTAATGATAATCCTGGATCTGTGGAAAGCTCATTTGTCTTCTGTATTCTGATTCCTCAGAACTTGCTCTGATTGATTCCGTGACAAAGTATGAGGCTTTTATGTAAGAGGCCTGTCATTTTGAAAGGTTTTGCAGATCTCTCTTACTAAAGTTAATACTTTTAAATGTATGTATCTGGTATCTCTTATTTATCCTTCTAATGAAATCCCCAGATGTTCTTAGGGGCCTTACTCCTACAAAAACAAGTGCCTAATCATTGAGGACATAATTAGTTTCTAGCTTTATATGTGGTGTAAAACTGATCAGAAGAGCATGAACTGTGTGCTGGTGAGAAAAACAGATTTTAATCTAAGCAGGTTTTGTAGTTTTGAGTATAAAAGAAAGGAGGGAAACTAAAGAGCCAAAAATAGTGCTCTTATTTAATCCGTAGTACATAATTCCAATTTTCAGATGTCTATTTGAATTTGTTTTCTGGATGCCTTATTTTATTTTTTTTTTTTTAAGATAAATGGCTCTGTGCAACACTTACATATGTAGCAAAGCCTTTGTGAAGATTAAATTTTCCTTATGTATTTAAAGAACAAAGAACTGCTAATCTCTGGAGCTACATGTGAAACAAACTGTTCTGCATGGGGAAAAACTGCTTTTCCAAACAGACAATACAGCAAATGAGATGCTAGATTAATTCTTTCCAGCTATGTATGAGGCAGTGTGTCTCCATTAATTACTTCCTGCCGTATCATGTTGAAGGGGAAGGACAGAGATGTGTGATTCAAGTACTATGAATTACTGTGTACTGCTAATTTATGAAGATTTCTGGGTTTTTGCTTAAATCTTGCCAACATTTTGCATAAATTCTACTTTTCTGTTATGTCATTTCCTCTCCCATCATACAATTTTAGCCTGAATCAGTTGGCAGCCATTTACTTAAATTTTGTGGCTGGCTTGATGAGAAAGCAATAAGCAAAAAATAATTATTAACGCTCTATGTTACAGCTAAGAATCTAGTGTGCTGCTGCAGTTATTTGTTAAAGGCAATAATGTTTCAGAGATAAAACTCGATACATGGCGTGTAGTGCAGTCTTCCTTTTATAAAAAGTTAGTTTGTTTCTTGAAGATTGAATAATAACAATAATGCAGAACAGGGAGAGGGCAGAGGAGTGGACTTGGAAATAATGAAGAAAAGTTGTTGCCTGTTGTCTCACTGAGTGACTTTGGCTGAAGGAGCCTTCAAGGTATCAAACTTTGAATCAGAAAAGAAGAGAAGAAAGTGTTTGTCTGTCCTCTCATCAGCTTTTTTATAAGGCTTAAAGATGGCTTGAGTGCTTTTTTTTTTTCCCCCACTCCCTTCCCTTTTTCCTTTATTTAGAAGTTTTGGGGCTGTCTAGACTGGAAGATTGAGAAGTGTCAAACTGCATAAATGATAAAATAACAAACAATGAGCTTGAAAGCTGAGAAAAGGAAAGGATGAGGGCTTAATCAGAATGATTTAACTGTTCTGACTAGCATTTACTAAAGGGCTCTTTTCTCAAATATTTAAGGTTTAAGCAATCAGTGTAATGAGATCTCAGTATTAGAGAGGAACAAAGTAGCTCAGCTGCCATCTGCAGTTTTATGGTTATGGCCACATTGCATATCATTGTTTTTCCTAACCCGACGAGATGAAGACTTTAAAAATAATTATAGTAATAGATAGTACCTTGTATGCTGCCTGCGCTTGTTTGCAGTCGTAAACTGATGTGGGGAATGACGGTGAGAAATTAAAGCTCAGTAACTGTCTCATAAAAAATGTCTTGCTCTTTTTACTTTTTAAACAGGAACATGGCAAGGCTTGTTCCTTATGATCTGTAGATGTGACTAAGAGCATTCTGCATGATACAATTGGTTTTTAGGGCTGCTGGGTGCAGCGTTGCAGTATGTGAAATACACCTTTTTGGTTTTATTCATGGTGTAGGGAAAGATTGAGGAGCTTAAATGTGAAAGGAGGGAATTGGCTACTGTTTGTAACCGCATACAGAGTCACGTAATGCTTTACGTGCCACAGGGCCTTCAAATCAGCAGCACGAACTGTTGGCAGAAGTCTCTGGTTACTGATTAACTTCCAAAGACAAAAAAAGGAGGGAAAGGTCAGAAGAGAATGGGGAGAGTCCTTCCTAGCGTTGTCTGAGACTATGGAAACGCGAATGCTGAGGTAAGGCCTGGAGAAGAGGGCGCTGTGCCGGCCGGGTTTAAATGAGCCTGCTGTGCATTTAAAAATACAGGGGCTTGAAAGCATTAATTTCTCCCCGATTCACTGGGGTGAACTCACTGTCGTCTTCACAGACAGTGCAGCAGAGAGGTTGCTGCGAGGTTTGGTTGGGAAGGGCACTTCTGAAATGCCGCTTACCGTGCTGACAGCTCGCGTGCGTTATTCTCCGCCGTGAACGGAAATGAAATTACTGAGCCCTCAGTGAAGGCGAGCAGATAAACTACTGGAGATTTACCAAAGGTGAGGAGATGACAGAGGAGCTGTAAATCATCCTGTCAGATTAGGATGTAGTGTCTGTACGCTTGTGTTCGTACCAGTTCGTGTGATTTTTAACCCCTCCGCAAACTGATGACCTGAACTCACCTGGGTGTAGGCTGTGCCGTGGTGAGGAGCATCTCTTCAGGCACTGACGGGGGAAATTTATTCTGTTTAATTGGAGAAGATAGCTAACAGTTGGAAGAGAAAGAACTAATGAGCAAATATTTTTATTTTGGTGATTTCTGGATTTTTTTCTTGTTTCTGATCCTAATAGCAGAAGGTGTTTATGCCATGTTGAAAGAAGAGAAAGCTAACAATTCTGGGTTTTTTCTAAATTTATCTGGATCTGCTAATTCTAATTCAAAACCTGTTCCTCTGATACTGAACTACTTGAGCAAACTTAATGATGAAAATTTATCTATCATGCTTTTGAGTAAAGGCCATTAAGGATTAGTGGCTTGAGATTTTATAAAATGTAAGAATAACTCAAACAGCTTTGAGTTTTTTATGGATGTTATGGCCTAGTTGTAAGGTGAAGCCTTTGCGGCTTTGCAGTTTTAAAAAGAAACCGCTGGGGCATTTTTCCTTTTATAGTAATTTTATTCAGTTTCTAATCTAGAGCCCTCTAAATGTTTGAATAAATATTTACATAGGTGAGGTCATGTTGATACGCAAGTCTCAAATCTGCTTATAAACTCCACATGAGTGGCCTAAAATATGAGGCAAAGTGATACATAGGAACATTTCTGTCATTTTGTTTCGTTTATCCAAGTTTTGATTCTTGGATATCACGTTACAGGGTTAGGATTTTCATCCTGCAAAACCACGCTTCTTTGATTTTTAGATCTACACTATATGCTCATTTGCTGTACAAAACTGACTTAAAATTGATTAAAAAAGTGTAAAAATATGTAATTGGAAGTAGGAACTCTTATCGCTGCCGTTCACAGCTGTATCATTGGGTGTAGAATTGAGTCTCTTTCAATTTTTATAAAAATCATAAAGTCAATTAATTTTAGATGTACCCTGCCAGCTTAGCTTGGATCAGTGCTTCAGTATTTGGGCGCATAGGCAGCCAACTGATTGCCACTGGCTTAATTAAATCAGTTTTGATTCTTAGATGCTTTCAGATTACAAAAGCCATTTAAGTTTCTCCGTGAACTTACGTAACTCGGACTGCTCCGTAGGAAGTGTTTGTGTGCGTGCTCCTGCTGCGTGGTTGATGCTCAGCAGCTCATCCATCGCCGCCGATGGGGAGGATATTTCACAGCTACGGAGCAGGAATGTTCAGACCGCGGTTGTTAGAGTGCCTGATGCTTTTAAACTTGATACCCTGCGGTAGCACGGCTGGGGTCGCGTCCTTAGGTACGTGAGCAATCTCTAAAGACAGATCAAGGCTCAGAAATGAGCAACATCTTAAATTGCTTAAATATGTGCTGATTTGTGCTGCTGATACTACTTAGGACACAACATAGGCAATGGTGAAGACTCGTTAGCTAGTCCTGCTTAAGCTAGTGTCCAGCTTGGACAGTAATAAACAAATTTAAGTACAGTTTGGGGGCAGTGGGATTTTGATTTCGTTCTGCAGGTTAGGAACTTGGACATTTTTGTGTGAGACAAAGAACATTTGGATTCTTCTGTCATGTGGGGTTAATTAAAACAGCAGATTGCTCTAGCTCTGTCTTGAGTGTCACGCTTTCAGTAGCTCTTTTGGACCAGAGTGGTATTTCTCCTTCCTCCCTGTTAGAGATCCAAATATTTATGGTTTAAACTGTTCCTTAAAGCTGAGTGTTGGCTTCTGGCAGTTTCACTTTTTTACACAATCTCCTGGCATATGGATGCTTTGTTTTGCTGCTGTCTAGGTTTTGCTGGTGGCTGCAATTTTCTACGGCAGACTTGGCCCCGTAGGAAAGCCCTGTACTCATTGCTGGGTTTTCCTGTGCTGGATCTGGCACCTCTAAATATTCCCTTGCTCTCAGGACTCTTCAGCCCTGTCCCTCTTCATCTGGCCCATCTAGTGTGCTTCCTCAGAGTATAGATACTGCCTTCACAGAAATGAAACTACAGCCAGCGCTGCCCCTTTCCCTCATCCCCAGGAGCCTCTGAACATGCCCATCTCTTTGGAAATGGTCACGTGGAAGACAGGTCAAGTTTTGTGACCCAGAAAGGTAATCCAAAGGTAGCTGGCGCTAATGTTTTTTGGGTCTCAAGGTTCAGGACTTGCTCTTCACTTTAAGCACAGCGTAGATACTGATAGAGCTGTTAAAAGGAACAAAAAGCTTATAGAGTCCTTCTGTAGTGCCCTTTGGTTTAAATCTATGCCCTTGGAAGGAGAGTTCCCAAAACTAATTTAAGGGCAGCAGCTGCTATAACGATGCACAGAAAGTCATACGCCTTTAGCTCCGCTTCTTCGCTGTAGTACTTGTTAAAACTTTAAGTGAACTCACCCACCCTTTGGACCCTGCTGCCATCCTCCCTGCTCCGTGCTCTGTCTGCCCTTGGCTCTTTGCAGCGGGTAGGTCCCTGCGTGTGCTGGGACCCGAGCAGACCCAGGAGGAGCCGTACAGCGGGGCTGGGGCGCTCAGCCTGCGTTCCGTGCAGGACGCCGAAGCGGAGCAGTAATGTGAGCTGTGGCCGGCACATCCGTGCGGCACATCCGTGCTGATTAAAATGATCTGCGTGTTCCTAGCAGCATGCGTGCGTGCCCCGGTTTGAAAACCTCTGTAACAAAGTTGGGAATGTATGCCCTGTGCCACCATCTTCTGAAACAGGGAGTAGGTATGAGCGAGGTTCTTTTTTTTTTCTTTAAAACAGCTTTTGTAAGTACAAATTCCCTCGGCTGCTGAATTCCTAGTCAAGTTCATGTTATCATGAATGTTCACCATCAGTGACTCTGTTACTGGATATCAGTCTACCTGGACATACCAGTTTCTCTGGTTCATGGCCAGCCCAAGAGATCTCCATGAAGATTTCATGACCCTTTGTCTTAGCCCTGTGGGGTTTCATTTCACCCTGAAGGTAATAAGACAACAAAGATGACAGATAAGGCAAGTCCAAAAGGAAGCTTCCATCCTGACAAAGATGTACATGCAGTCACCTCCTGGTCTCCAGGCCATTGTAAGTTCTGTGGAGAATCAGTAGCTGCAACAAGTTGGAGGATTTCTTTCTTTCGGCATGTTTGCGTGGTTTTACTCTGGTTGTTTAGCTAGTGTTAAGCACTTCAGCTAGTGTTTTTATTAAAGCCGTTTAAAACTTACTGCCAAATGTAGAGATTTCATTTGAAAGCAGCATAGCTTTAAAAAAATGTAACTTTCATTGCAGTTTACAA